>CAUYPK010022555.1:0-86935 GCA_963574355.1 Loris lydekkerianus
TTTAATATTACTTTTTCTGGTTTCAACGTCTACTTATAGTTAGTTTTGTAAATTGTTTTTTTTATTGGAAACATTTTTATAACTTGGTCTTTTTTTTTTTTTTTTTTTTGAGACAGTCTCACTTTGTTGCCCTGTGTAGAGTGCAGTAATGTCACAGCTCACAGCAACCTCCAGCTCTTGGGCTTAGGCGATTCTCTTGCCTCTGCCTTCTGAGTAGCTGGGACTACAGGTGCCTGCCACAATGCCTGGCTAGTTTTGTTGCAGTTGCCACGGCTGTTTTAGCTGGCTGAAGCCAAGTTCAACCCCGCCACCCTCGGTATATGGGGCCAGCGCCCTACCCACTGAGCCACAGGTGCCGCCCTAGATCTTGGTCTTTTATTTACTCTGCAATGCTGTCTTTTTACTGAAGAATTGCTACTGCCACTTTGTGATTTGATTTTTGATTGTGGGTCCCTTCAATTCAAAAAATTATCACCCCCAGAGATACTGTACCCTTGAACCAGGTAAGTTCGTAAACTATGATCTAAAAATAACTTTGATGTATATAAAAATATGTAAAAGCAAAGATTTGTAAATAAATGGATGCAAACCAGAATATAATCTTTAGCATGACATCTGAAAGAAAATCAAGTCAAATTCAGCATGCCAATTTAAGAAGAGAGCATTTTGCCAAGACTTCCATTTATGATACAAGAGTTCCCTTTATGGTTTCTGCTTACTTAAGCAAGGTACTTATAAACCAGTTCTGTGTAGAACAGCTGTCTTCACTTTGACAACATGCCCTTTCTTTTGAAGGCCTTTGTGTCAGAGTTCCCTCTCGTTTCTGGACTAACTTTTCTTACTAAGGTACAATATAGTGTAATAAGTACTTTCTCCCATCTTCAACTTTCCTTCCCTCCCAGCCAGAGCTTTATTTCTTTGTGCTTGTTTAGGCCAAGAGACTTTAAGAGAAGGTTGCACTCCATCTCCTTCCCTCCCATTTTCTCTCTCGTTTTTGATTTGATTTGATTTGATTTTTTATTTGTAATTATGAATGCATAATAGCTGTCTCTCTTTGTAAAGTACATGTGATGGTTTGATACAGGCATGCAATGTGAATTAATCAAATCTGGGTAGTTGAATTTTCTTGACCTCAGGCCTTTTATCATTTCTTTTGTTAGCAACATTCCAGTTTTCATTCTTTTAGTTATTTTAAAGTATGCCCTAACTTACTGATGATTATAGCCATTTTGTTGTGCTAGCAAATATTGTACATTCTAACTCTCTAACTATATTTTTATGCATATTAACCATCTTCACATGTATCTTTCCTGACCTGCTACCTTTTTTAGTCTCTGGTAGCTCTCTATCTCCAGGAGAGCAATTATTTTTAATATTTAGCTCCCACATAACAGTGGAGACATTCAAGGTTTGTCTTTCTGGGCTTGGCTTATTTCACTTAACATCCTGTTCTCCATTTCCATCCACGTCATTGCAGACGGCGGGATTTCATTATTTTTTTGTGGGTATATGATATTCCATTGTTTATTTGAACCACAATTATTTATTCATCTTCTATCAGTGGACACTAAGTTCATCTCAATCTCGGCTGCTGTGAATAGTGCTGATAAACATGGGAGTGCAGATACCTTTTCCTGTATTGAATTTGCTTCTTTTGGCTACATTCCTAGCAGTGGGATTGCTGGGTCATGTGGCAGGTCTATTTTCAGTTTTTGAGGCGCATCCATACTGTTCTCCATAGGGGTTGCATTAATTTACCTTCCCACCAGCTTCTTGGGAAGGTTCTTTCTCTGCACCTTGTCAGCATTCATTATTACCTGCCTTTGTGATAAGAACCATTGTAACTGGGGTGACATGATAACTCTTTGTAGTTTTGCCTTTCATTTCTCTGGTTCCTAAAGATGTTGACTGTTTCTTTGAATGACTGTTGGTCATTTGTATATCTTCTTTGGAGAAAAGTCTATTTAGAGCCTTGGCCCATTGTTTTTAATTCAATTTTTTTTATCATTGGAGTTTCTTATGTAGTCTAGTTATTAATCTCTTTTCAGATGAGTATTTTGCAAATATTTACTCCCATTTTGTGAGTTATCTCTTTTCTTGATTGTTTCCTTTGCTGTGCAGAAGCTTTTTAGTTAATCTGAAAGTTAATTAAGTTAATCTAAAAGTTTAGTGATCCCATTTGTCCAGTTTTGCTTTGGTTGAACAAGTCCTTGCCCAGACCAGTGTTCTGGAACATTTCTCTAGTGTTTTCCTTTAGTAGTTTCCAGCCATGAGTATTATGTTTTGTTTTTGTTTGTTTTCTGAAGTAGTTTACTTTATTTTATTTTATTTTATTATTCAATCATAGCTGTGTACATTAATGCGATCATGGGGCACCATGTCATAGTGGTTTTGATTTGCATTTCTCTGATGATTAGTGATACGGAGCATGTACCTTTTAGCCATTTTCACGTCATGTATGGTTTTACCAGTCTTTAGGTTGCCTTTTCATTTTGTTGATTGTTTCCTTTGCTGTGCAGAAGTGTTGTAGTTTCATGTACTCCATTTTATTTATTTTTGCTTTTTTTTAGTGTGAGATCCAAGAAATTATTTTTTCTTGGTGTGAGATCCAAGAAATTATTGCCAAAATCAATATCTAGGAGCATTTTCTCTTTGTTTTCATCTAGGAGTTTAATGGTTTCAGGTCTTACATTTAGGTTTCTTATCCATTTTGAGTTGATTTTTTGTGTACGTTGTAAGATAAGAGTCCAGTTGCATCTTGTCCATGTGGTAATGCATATTGAAGAGACTGTCCTTTCTCTGTTGTGTCTTTTTTGGTGACTTGGTATAAAATTAGTTGACCATTTATGTTTGGATTTATTTCTGGGCTCTCTGTACTGTTCTACTGGTCTATGTGTTTGCGTTTATGCCCGTATCATTCTACACCTTGGTAATGTAATTTTAAGTCAGGGAGTGTAATGCCTCCAACTTTGTTTTTTTTTCTCCTCAGAATTGATTTGGGTTTTTGCAGTTTTTTGTGATTTTATGAAAATGTTAGGGTTATTTTTTCTATTTCTAGGAAGAATTTCATTAGGACTTTTTTTTTTCTTGTTAAATCATAGCTGTGTACATTAGTGCAATCAAGGGGTACAATGTTCTGGTTTCATTTACAATCTCAAATATTCTCATCAAACTGTTCAACATAGCCTTCATGGCATTTTCTTAGTTATTGTATGTAGGCATTTGTATTCTGCATTTCGTAAGTTTCACCTGTACCCATTCTAAGATGCACCATAGGTGTGGCCCCACCCATTACCCTCCCTCCACCCTAACCTCCCCCCTCCCTTCCCCTTGGTATTATGTTTTTAATCCATTTTAATTTACTTTTTGTATGTGGCGAGAGGTATCGGTCTAGTTTCATTCTTCTGCATGAGGAATTCTCCATTCTTCTGTAGTTATCTCGTTTTCCCAGAACCTTTTATTGAAGAAAGTGTCCTTTCCCCATTGTATGTTCTTAACACCTTTGTGGAAGATAAGCTCACTATGGACGTATGGATTTTTTTTTTTTCTTTTTTTGAGACAGAGTCTTACTATGTCACCCTAGGTAGAGTGACTTGGTGTCACAGCTCACAGCAACCTCCAACTCTTGGGCTTAAGCGATTCTCTTGCCTCTCTCAGCCTCCCAAGTAGCTGGGACTACAGGCACCTGCCACAACGCCCAGCTATTTTCTTGTTGCAGTTGTCATTGTTGTTTAGCAGGCCCGAGCAGGGTTTGAACCCTCCAGCCCTGGTGTATGTGGCCGGCACCCTAACCACTGAGCCGCGGGCGCTGAGTCTAGATGTATGAGTTTCTTTCTGGGTTCTTTTTTCTGTTCCTTTGGTGTATCTGTTTTTATATGAGTATCATGTTTTTGTTACTACATCTCTCCAGTATAATTTGAAGTCAGGTAATGTGATTCTTCCACTTTTGTTCTAGTCTAGGTCTTTTGTGTTTCCATATAAAGTCTGGGATTTTTTTTTTTTTTTTTCTGTTTCTGTGAATAACGTCATTGGTATTTTGCTGGGAATTGCATTGAATGTGTAGATTGCTCTGAGTAGTGTGGATATTTTAACACTATTGCTTCTTCTAATCCACGAGCATATAATACCTTTCCATTTTTTTGCGTCCTCTTCAGTTTGTTTCATCGTTGTTTAGAGATTTTTTTTCCTCTTCTTTGGTTAAGTTTACTAATAATAAGGTATCTTATTTTATTTGTAGCTATTGTCCTTAACCATTGCTCTGAGTTTATTTCTTAGCTGTCTTTTCTTTGTCACATCAGACTTGCTGTGCCTTTGCTGTGCCAGGTGCATCTCTGCCTGGAGGCTTCGCACTTGGCTTTGTCTTTGTAATGCTCTTCTCTGGTCTGGGCCCACCTGCTCAGGTGGTCTTCCTGATCACCCCAGCGTGGTAGCACCCCCTCCGCCTTATCATTTTCTGTCCCTTTAGTGCTACGTTATTTTTCCTAATTGCCTGTATTAGTACTTGTTTCTTATATATATATATATTTAACTTTTTGTTTTGAGATTATTATAGCTCCACATGCAATTATAAGAAATAATATAAGTAGATCCAATATTGCTCTTACCCAGTTTCCCCCAGAAGCATATCACAACTAGGATATTGATGTAGGTACAATCCCCTAACTTGTTTTTAGATTACGTCAGATTTGCATGCGCTCACCTGTGGATATACTTAGTCCAGCAAGTTTTCTCATGTGTGTAGACTCTGGTGACCATGCTGCAAGAGACACACAGTTCTGTCCCATGGACCCCTTGTGCTCCCCCTTGGAGCCACCGCTGCCTCCCTCCTGCCACCCCTCCCTGGTGTCAGATTTTGTATTGTTCGTTCTGTGATAGTGGGGTTGTGTGTGTGTGTTGTTCATCACTGCCTGTCCAGCGCCTGGGGGAGATTCCATCATGGCATGCATCTGTTAAGTGAATCACTCGCTCATAAGACAGTGCTCGCTTGTGAGGAAGAATTGAGGGCGGAAAGCCTTGTCTGGCTTTCTCCTCACTAATCCTTTTTCTTGTTATCCCCACTCTGGAGTACTGAAATGCCTCTGACTCCAGCAATGAAATTGCTCATTATTGAGCACTTAATTTTATGGTGCTAGAAATCAGTGTTATGGGTCAAGACAGACTAACAGGTAGCTGCTTCTTTCAACCTCTGGCCCATATTTTTAAGGGAGCCAAAACTCCTTACCTTTACCTTGAGTAGTTAGATTTGAATTCTCAACTGTGACTGATGCCATCTCTTTACCTCCTCTTTGATTTCCAGATGAAATTCCAGACGTTACTCTTTAACAGGATGTATTAGAATTGAATTTCTTAAGAGCACATCATTATCTTTGTAGATATACAATACGTTTTGGGTCTAGAACAAATTTGGAGTTCTTCCACCTCTCATGTTTACGTTTTTATCTTGAAGAACTCAAGCTTGCTGACTGTGTAGAGGACAGAGGATCAAGTGATGCCATGTCACCTGACACCTTCGCTGCAGGCGCGGGCTCAGACACAGTCTCTGACTTGAGGTCACCAGTGACTGCAGTGTGGAGGAGGGACCTTCCACCCAATGAGACCTTTGTACTTCGTTCTGTACTGAAGAAACCCCCTGTCAAGCTGCTTCCCGAGAGCTTACAGGTAATAGAAGAGTTACATTTCCTAAGGCAAATGAGCAAAAATTAATTTTGGTTCACAGCAATACTCTGAAATGTCATTTATCATACTGATTTAAAAGAAAGTATCTCACGATAAACTGGCTTATCTCATTTTTTCTCATTTATAGTACTGTGAGGAAGTTCTTTTTCTTCTTTTTGATAATAAAGCCTGGTGTATAGTATGCAGAATAGAACGTAAATAGACTGTAATTTATAAGTGATTCATAATCTTAATTATAATTATTAATGTATAAACATATTTTACCGATTCATTTTATATAATTCTGTAACGATGCTGGTTAATGATGATTAATGTGTCAGTCTGTTATCTGTCTACCCGAAATATCTGGTCTTAAAAATACTTGTTACAGCCATGATTTTTTTCCCCAAGCCGAGTTAACCTAAAGAAAGAGGGAGTTGATAGGAACTAGCTGATGGGCAGTTACGCAGTAGTTTCTCTCGACAGTTTCTAGCTTTATACAGCAGTACTTTAAGAAAGGTATTGGTCCCATTTGACACACACTTAAACTTGCTGGTTTGTTAAGTCAACTCAGGTAAGTCTGATGTTAAAATTCAGCAAGAGCGGTAAATCTGTAAGTGACTGAGAGTATGGGCTGGGCAGACAAAGTGCCTAGTTCAAGTCCTGACTTAGAAACATATTAGCTGAACCTTTTTGTGCCTGGCTTCCTTATCTACAAAAGGGCAATATTGTAATTACCTTAGGGCATAATTTAAGCATTACACGGGATAATAATAGGAAATCACCATCAGGCCCTGGCACATCAGAAATACAGGTCATTTTTTTCAAATCGTAAGCATTTTAACATTTCTATGTCCACACAGCTGTTTCTAAAGCCAAAATAAACTAGATTACCTTGCATCTACATGGATAATTGGTGGTGAATTGCTATTTTAAGTGTTTCAACAACTTCTTTGATTAAAGAGCTGAGTTAGGTACAGTACTTTACATCAGGTATTGGCCGCATTTGATCCAGTAAATGAAGTTAGTACCATATGAAGTTAATATTTATTAGCAATTTGATGCAGCAAACATCAAGTCTTCTCAGTAGAATCATTTGAAGTTGGTTACAACATATTAACTTCATATGGTATTCACTTCATTTGCTGGATCAAAGATAGAATGAATTTAACCAACATTTATTGATTCCTATTATTTTAATTTTGTCTTAGAATACCACCTTCTAAAGTAATATCTAGAGAACCTCATTTTTATTTGTGCCTGATATCGTGTTTTAGCCAGAACACTTCATAAAGGTAATCACCAGTACTTACTTGCCTTTGGCAGAAGAAACTGAAAATTGCCATTCTTAATTGCTATATATATATATATATTTCTCTCTCTCTCTTTTTTTTTTTGAGACAGAGTCACACTTTATGGCCCTCGGTAGAGTGCCCTGGCATCACAGCTCACAGAAACCTCAAACTCTTGGGCTCAAGTAATCCTCTTGCCTCAGCCTCCCGAGGAGCTGAGACTACAACGTGTGCCACAACACCCAGCTATATTCTTTTAGAGACAGCATCTTGCTCTTGCTCAGGCTGGTTTCCAACCCATGGGCTCAGGCAATCCACCCACTTCGGCCTTTCAGAGTGCTAGGATTACAGGCGTGAACCACTGTGCATGGCCCTCTCTCTCTTGTTTTTGGAGACAGAGTCTCACTCTCTCACCCTGGGTAGAGTGCCATGACATCATCATAGCTCACAACAACCTTCAACTCTTAGGCTTAAGAGATGCTCTTGTCTCAGCCTCCCTGGTAGATGGGACTGTAGACTCCCCGCCACCACGCCCAGCTGGTTTTTTGTTTTATTTTTTTCTATTTGTGGAGACAGGGTCTTGCTTTTGGTCAGGCTGATCTCAAATTCCTGAACTCAAGCAATCCACCCACCTTGGTCTCCAGAGTGTAGAACTATAGATGTGAGCCACTGTGCCTGGCCTATGTATATATTTCTGTCGGTAAACATTAATTGATGTTTATTTTGTTTAGGAGCATTGTAACAACCTTTATGATGAGAAGACACCAAGCTTATTCTCAAATCCTGCAAATTGTTGCAAAGAACGAAAAGTGGGTAAGAAATTCACATTAAGTCTGAGGACATCATTTTAATCAGATCATAAAATCTGATTAGAGTATGGAATTTTCAATGATCTATTAATAATGCATTGATGCTTCTGAAATTACATGGGAATGAAGAACAGTGGGGAGGGATAGACTCTCCAGAGAACCTCAGAATTGGTCTGTCCATTTTATTTACTAGTGGAACTTGTAAGGGTAATTTACATTCCAATTTTGTAAACTTTTAAGATATCCATGCAAAATTTTACTTAACATCTATTACCATATTTTAATTGAAAAATTGTCTTTTACATATTGAATTTATTCTACAAATAAATATAGTTTTTTACTATACAAGTAATAGCTTAACATGATAATTTTAAAAGATCTAGGATAAGGCTTTTGGATAAGAAATACAGCTTTATTTTTTAAGGTATTCCCATTTATTTACAGAAGATGAAGAAAGTTATAAAACACCGACCTTTGTTAATATGAGGAAAAGAAAGAGAGTTACTTTTGGAGAGGACCTAAGCCCTGAGGTGTTTGATGAGTCTTTGCCAGCAAATACCCCATTACGTAAAGGAGGAACACCTGTTTGTAAGAAGGATTTAAGTGATACCAATTCTCAGCCACTTGAAATGTCACTGGTTCCCGAGACACTACCTCAACCAAATTTTGATGACAAGGGAGAGAATCTTGTAAGTGTGAAGAGTATGGAACAAACTTTCTCATATTTTTATAGGCCTCATATGTTTTACGTGAGCAGTAAGCATGCTTTGAAGTCATTACCTGGACTAAATGATATACTACAGTTTAGTCTATATTTTATGTTGATTTTTACCAGTTTTGCCCTATTACGAACAATACTTCCATGACTTTTTATATGTACCATATTTCATGGAGCTTTCATTATAAAGATGATTAGTAAATATATACAAAATCTACTTTATGCATTTTTATATCACATATCTTTATTATTGACTATTATAGATTGTCCATCTTTATGCTTATTACACTTCCTCCTGTCAAAAGAAATTCTTCTCATTTCTATTTGAGGCACATTGTGTAGTCACTGAATTTAATAATATATTATTAAAATAATATATAAAAATATAAATAATAAAATAATATCTAAGTTCTTGTGTTTTTTTTCTTCGTTCAGGAGAACATAGAACCCCTTCAGGTTTCCTTTGCAGTTCTGAGTCCTTCTAGCAAGTCTCCAATCTCTGAGACTCTTTCAGGTAGTAACTTTTATTTATCTTGTCATAAATGTTGTTTCAAAGTGTGTATGTATGACACTTAAATCTTTTTATTTTCTTTTAAAATTTGTATATTTGTTACACTAATACATACTTTACATACATTCCTGGCTTATGAAACCTAATGGAACTGGGTACAGTGACTCACACTTGTAATCCCAGCAATTTGGGAGTCTGAGGCAGAAAGATTTGAAATCAGAAATTCTAGACCACCCTAGGCAATATAGTGAGGCCTCTTATCTATTAAAAAAAAAGAGGAAAAAAGCTAAAAAGTGTGCTGGCACGTGCTACATAAGAGGCTGAATGAAGCAGGTGTGTTGTTTGAACTCAGCGTTTGAGGTTGCAGTGAGCTGTGGTCATGCCACCACACTCTAGCCTGGGTGACAGGGTAACACCCCATCTCAAAAAATACAATAAAATGAAACAAAAAAAAAATCTAATAGTATAGAAAAGCATCTTGTAAGATTACCCATCTTTTTTTTTTTTTTTTTTTGCAATTTATTTGTTTTTAGTTTATTTTGTCATATTTTTGTAAAATAGCAGAAATGCAATAAAAACTATTTCAACAGTACAAGAGGTCAGAGTTGGGGGGGGAGTGGGAGGAGTGGGGGATTTAGGGGAGTTGGGGCCTGGGGGGAGGAGGCTTTGCACACAGAATCGGCATGAAATCAAGTAAAATTGCTTTTGTTGTAGACAGACAATTCTCTCAAAACACCTGCCATTTTTTGTTTCCTCTGGCCATCGCCATCACCCCCACAGCCTCCTGCTTAGTCGTTGCCACCGCACAGTAACTTCCCTTTCTTTTTTGTTGAGACAGGGTCTCACTCTGTTGCCCGGGATAGAGCACAGTGGCGTCATCATAGTTCCCTCAAACTCTGGGCTCACGTGATCCTCCCGCTCTCTCAGCCTCCCGAGTAACTGGGGCTGCGGCATGTGCCACCATCTACCGTGCCTGGCTAATTTTTTTTTTCGTAGAGACAGAATCTCACTATTGCTCAGGCCAGTCTCTATAGACTGCTGGCCTCAAGTGACCCTTCTGCCTCTCAGAGTGCTGGGGTTTCAGGCATGCGCCCCCACACCTGGCCTGTCCATCCCTTCTGTTATTCCAATAGAATAATAGTAAAGTCTGTGTTCCATGCTTTATAATCACTCGCATTTAACTTTCAAGTTGCTGTAAGCAGCAAAATTGGCCTCTCAACTCTTAAGTATCAACAATAAGTTTTGTAATTTGCACTCTTGGAATGACCTGCATTGTAGCGGTCATTCTTAAGTATCCACGGTTTTTCATGCACATTAATTTGGTATTTTTACCACATACACTTTCTAAGGTCTTTGTATTTTTTTTTTTATTTCAGATTAATATTTCAGATTAGGTTACATTCTTTGTGTTTGCTAGGTACAGTCCAGGTTGTAGTTGACCCTTCACCCAGTAGGTGTGCCATACGCCCCTACATCCTGCCCATTCAGGTGAGAGCGTACCAAATTCCCACCTTCCTGCCTCATCTCTGGATTTTTTTTTATGACCATGACAAGGCAACAGAGATTTCTTTCAGCTATTCTGACAAACCAGGATTTGGCTGACAAATGTCATGGGGTAGGCACTTAGGATGAGAACTTTTATTCATGTATCTTCTCTGGTCAAAATCTTTGAATGTCTTCTTGTTGACATAAACCAAGCTCCCTAGCACAGAATCCAGGCCATATTTTTTTAAGTTAGAGCTAAAATTTGTGCCATAGTCTATCATATTTTAAAGCTTGTGCTCTTAAACACATTACTGCCTTAAAAATTAAAATTTTCTTAAACTTTGTAAAATGAAAGTATTTTCATGGATATCTTAATGCCCTTCATTGCAGTTTCATCGTACAAAAGGAAACGCACATGATAACGTGTTAAGCGGTCACCATGCAAAATGGTGAAAGTTTTTGAGTATCTATTAAACCTAAGGTTTTAAAAAAATGGATTTCAAAATGGATTCTTTTTAGTAATTGTTTATATTTAGATGTTGTATTAAAAGCAAAGATGCATATACAGAAGACTGTCCAGTGTTTCTGAAGGGTGGTGCAGGTTGTAATGTTGGGCTCACTGCTCATTCTGCTTGCTTCTTCCCTCCTAGGCACTGACTCCTGCAGTCCTTTAACGAACCATGAGAAAATAGCCTCTTGTAAAGTTGGTGCTATAACGCGGACTTCCAGCAAAAGAAATGTAAGTGCTCATATTTAAACACAAGGTATTTGCTTTTAAATGTTTCTGTTTACTTTTTCTGTTTTTGATGATCCCACGCTAATGGGTAAAATCTTTGTTTGACCTATGTCATTAAGAACTGATACTTTATCCTACCTAGCATGTTACCTAGGGTGGCAATGCTTTTCTGATTTGATTTTTATTAATTCTCTTAGAAGAAAAATTCAGTAAAATAAAGTGCTCTCAGAGTTGCATTAATGTGGAAGGTAATCTGTTTGGAAACGTTGTTTGGGATCCATATTATTTTATTTTATGCATTTCATGGAGGTGAAAATGGAAAAGATCAGCCTGGAATCAACAGAGTCCATAACTTAAATACAACCTGGTTAGATTGTTCTTTGGTTTGGTTTTTAACACTGGATCTTAACGACCAGTGAATACATGCATGTTTTACTGTTTTTTAAGGTAGGTAAAATTGGACTTTTGTCCACAACATCATGTTGTGTTGTGCTATTATAATTGAGATCATAGGGTTTTTAGCTGATAAGGTTAGATGAAAAACCCAGAATTCAAACCTAAATAATCTAAAAGTTCATGTTTTTTGTTTTTGTTTTTGTTTTGTTTTTTTCTGTAACCCAACAATAGGTGCTAAATTGTGGTCGCTTAGTATTAGATAAATGATTGAATTAACTAATTCTTAAGCTGTTTCTTAATATATCATGTTCTTCCCTAATGATAACCCAGTAGTGTATATGTTTCTGCATCTATGTATAAAATGTCAGGAATGAGGACTTTATTTCCCCCACTTGAATTTTGTTTAAAATGCTTCTAATGGAATTTGTGAGTTAAGAAGGAACAGGATCTAAAATGATAGAAGCATCTTGGGAAGAAAAAAGTGAAGGTTATACATTAAAATGTAGCTGCCTGTGCTTTGTGGTGTTCTCACTTTAAGTTTTCTTTATAGCAGTTGATCAGTTTTGCAGAAGATAGTGCTTGCAACTTATTTGATACAGAAGCCCAGCCTTGTAAAGAAAAAAAAATTAACAGAAGGAAGTCTCAAGAAACCAAGTATGCAAAAAGAGCACTGCCTAAAAAGAATCAGGTAAATGTGTTAAGAGATACGGTAAAGAGTGACGTGATGTATTTCTTTGTTGTATGATTAGGACAATATTGAAGCAAATGTTTTCTAGCTCACATAAGACCAAGCTTATTAAAATCATCTGTTCCTAGAGTAGAATGAGGCACAGAATTTATATAGTCCCCTGTTAATTAGCCAAGGGACATTTCTGCATTTTCTTCATGTTTGGGCTGCATCTATCTTGCACAGTAAATGACAGATACTCAAACTGGAAGTTGATTGTCGTCTTTGAATCTAATTTCACTTCTCACCTTAGTGGGAATCCTCTGATACTTTGGACAGGAGTGAGTGTGTCCTCTGCTCTTTGTTGAACTTGTAAATTGAAACTGGCCTTCAGTCTTCCTTAACACTTCCAGTCACCTTAGGTGCCTCCCCTGACCCTGGGGCTATGGCCGGTCTAGCACCTTAAGCCAGTACCTTTGCCCTTGTGATCTGAGGCCACTCGCTCACTCCCTCTGCCATTCCCACAACTTGGACCAACACCTAACTCTTTCCACTTGTGTTTGTGCACGTGAATGTAGCTCATTCTCCGACCCCAACCTCCTGTCCTTCCGACCCTCTCACGCCCTTCTGTGTACACTCTGGAGCTTTCAGATGCTCCTTCAGTCCCCACTCCCTTCTTCATCTTGGACAGCTCTTGTCCGCAGTTGGAGCTGTGACCCTGCCCTCTCCTCCTGGTCCATCCAGCAGGACGCCCACTCTCATGACTCCTCCCCTCTCCCAGCTGACAGCGCCCTACAGAGACGGGCAAGGATGGGGCGGCTGGTGCTGCTTACACAGTCACTGCTTCAGATGCTGTCTCGAGTCTGGCCTCATTTTTCTCCTCTTTGCCACTTCACTTTATTTTCCAAGTACGTAGTAACTTTGTCACCAAAATCCAGTGCATGTTGTTCAGTTGACATCTCAGTGGCATTTGACATAATTGAACATTCCTTTACAATCTCTATTAAAGTTTAATTTTCTTCTCATCCTTGAATGCATGTTTCCCCAAAATTTTACTCTTTGCCCTTATAAATTGTTTATTTTCTGGATGATTTCATATGCAGCATGGTTAATGACCACATTTGGAGACCAAATCTTCCTGAACTAGAAATATATTTTTAACTACCTATTAGATATTTCTTTTCTTTTTTAATTTTTTATTTCAAATTAATATGAGGGTACAGATTTTTAGGTTACATTGTTCTCACTTCCAGAGTAAAGTTCCATACATATTTCTTCTTAAACCCCCCTGTGATCCCTTCAAAATCAACATTTCCAATACTAATCAATTTTAACACCACCCCCTGTCACCATCAAAACTTTCCATAAACTTCCTCACTCTCTCCATGAAATAAAAATAAAAATGATTGCTTTTCTTGGCAGAATGGCACTGATATCCTTGAGTCATCAAATTCAGAAGAAGCTTCATGTTTTCCTGATTTACTTCCTTTTTTTAAGTCACACATTCTTGATGAAATGAAAGATCCTATTGCCAAAAAACTACACATATTTTTAAATATGCAAACAACTTCTATTATTGCATTAGACATTGACTTCTTTTATATATTTTAAAAAAGATATTACAAGGAATTGTGTACCGATTTCTTCAAATAAAATATATGGCCTGAAAGTTCAAGAAGGATTCAGCCTTAAATAGCTCCAGTCCTTCCCAGGACCCTGCTGAAGGACTATAATTTGAATAATAAAAGGGATAGGTTTAGAATAGCAATGAGGAGAGGAGGCCTGAGAAGGGGTATTAAGCAGCAGATGATGACAGCCTTCAACGATTTTCTAGAAGACAGCAGATGGGAACATATTGACAGATAAAAGAGGTGGAAAGATTTACAGCTCAGATGTGCAGGGAGGGAGCTAGAGGAGTTGGGAACCAGCCCGTTTATGGGACTCCCAAGAGACCTAGGCCCAGGATTGGCAGGTAGAGGGATGGTGAAAGTGAGAAGTGGTACTGAAAAAAAAAAATAAAGCAGATTAATTGAAGTCTTACATAGGAGGCAGTGTGTACCAGTTGGCATGCCACGCCCCCCGCCCTGATGTTCAGAACAGATGTTGTCATCTAGGTCAAAGCCTTCATCCTGGAACTTGGGAAGTCTTGATAGCCAGCTCTTGCCCTAACGCAAATCCCGGCAGACAGTTGACACTTCCCATTCGCCCTGCCCTACTCTGCAGAGTTCCTAGGTAGAACTTTCATGCAGGAAAGAGGCTGCCCTAGGAAATAGGAAAAGCACACCAGCTTAGCCAGGGTTTTCTTAAAAAGTAAGAATTAGAGGACTGAGTAGAACCAATAGCACGTAAGAAAAAAGACCAGTATTAATGAGTTAAAAGCTGAGTCCAGAGAAATGTGTTATTGAAGGAATGGGAGGAAGGGGAGGTGTGTGTGCACGCACGTGTATGTGCACACTCTGATATACTCAGGTTCGAGGAGATACTAATCTTTTACAATTAAGGGGATGCTATGAAAAAGGAACAGAAAAAATAATTGTAAAAGTGTAAAACGTAGTGATTGGACTAGAAAATAGAGTTAAGGAAAGTCTTCCAGAAGGCAGAGGACAAGGAAGACCAGTCTGGGAGACTTCATAGGAATCTCAGAAAGAAGGAAAAGACAGAATGGGAGAATTGTCCAGATAAGAGGATTTCCCAGAACTGAAGAAAGGAGTCTGCAAGTTACAAGAGCCCAGTGAACGCTTGGCACAATGAAAAAGGCCAGGAGTTAGACATGTCAGTGTGAAGCTAAACAGGAAGGTTAACAAGGAAAGTGGACTTTCCCACAAAGAAACAAGAATCAGAGGGGTGGCAAGTTAAATAGTAGCCTGAATGCTAGAAAGTCATTCAACAGGACATTTAAAGCTTGGAAAGAGCCAGGGGTGGTGGCTCAACCTGAAATTAGCACTTTGGTAAGCTCGAGCTCAGGAGTTAGAGACCAGCCTGAGCAATAGCGAGACCTTGTCTCTGCTAAAAGTAGAAAAACTAGCTGAGTGTTGTGGCAGGTGCCTGTAGTCCCAGCTGCTAGGTGGGGCTGAGGTGAGAGAATCACTTGAGCCTAAGAATTAGAAGTCTCTATGAGCTGTGATGACATAGTACTCTAGTCAGGGTGACAGTGAGAGTGTGTCTCAAAAAAATAAGTAAATAAAGCTTTGAAAAAAAAAATTTCAATCCAGTATCCTACACCCAGCCGGACTGTCAAGTGGTGTGAAGGAAGAAATAAAGACATTCAGGCTCTGGAACTCTGGAAGTTACTCTCCTTTCTTTGGATGTTAACTAAAGGAAATACTTTAGCAAAATGAGGCAGCAAGCTTGAGAACTCAGGATGCACTGGGTCCAGCTGTACAGGAGGGCATTTCCAGGGAAATCACTAATTACCAGGGTCCTAGGTCCTTCAGTGAAATGGTGGGCAGAATGGTGGTGGCAGTGACACTTAGGTTAGAAGGTTGTGCCACTGCCACCCTAATGAATTCACACACGTACAAGTCTTAGAACAATGTCTGGTAAAACTAGTCTTACATAAATCATAGCAGTTTGGGCAGCTACTGGGTAAAACTGGTCTTGAGGTTCGAGCAGGTAATTTCAGTAGCTGGCTGGCAACGTAATCGGTGCTCTGTGCCCCCAGTCCTTCCCTGCTCCCATCTCCACTCTATTGAGTATGGTAAGGTAACTCCAATTCATATAATCAGTTGTCCTTAGCCATTAGGAAGACACTATGGGGTTTCCCAAAAAATTAAAAATAAAATACCATATGATTCAGCAGTACCCCTTCTGAGTATATATCTGAAGAAAATGAAATCCCTATGTTGAAGAGACATCTGCACTCCCACGTTCATTGCAGCTTTAATCACTGCTGAGAAAGGGACTCAGCCTCAGGGTCCACCAGCAGATGAATGGGTGAAGAAAACCTAGTAGGAATGTAGTGAAATACTATTCAGTCTTAATAAAAGAAGGAGCTCTTGTCATTTTTACAACGTGGAGGATCTTAAGGACATTGTCCCAAATTGAATAACTTAGGTGCAGAGAGACAACTTAAAGACCTCACATAAGTGGAAGCTAAAAAGTCAAACTCATCAAAGCCACAGAAGGATGGCTGTGGCCAGGGTAGTTGGGGGTTAGGGACCGAGGGTTCAGTGTTCCAGTTAGGGAGGGTGAATAAATTCGGGAAATTTGTTGTACAACCTGGTGACTAGTAAAGTGTGTTAAAAACTACTGGGAAACTACCTCCTAAATGTCACCACCAAGTATGTGAGGCAATAGTTATGTTAATTAGTTTGATTTAATAATTTCACAATGCATACATGTATCAAGATATGTAATATATGCAAATTTTTGTCAATTTTGCCAAAGCTGGATCTAATCAGGCTTCTAGATCCAGTTACCAGTTTACAGGACACGTGGGGGATAGAGAAACTTAAAGACACCATGACTGTAGTCACCCAGTCCAGAGTTTGGCTAACTCTGTGCAAGAGATGTTTCAGTTTATTCACAAAATAAATGACAGGGTAAATAAGGAACCAGTAGAATAAAAGAGACTTACGGGATGCCTCAACCAAATTAAATATTGGGGGATATAATTGGGGCCCTGATTTGAACAATTATAAAAAGATATTTATGGGCCAGTTGGAGAAATGTAAACTCTCAAGTGGTATTAGGGGACATTGCTATCCTGATGTTTTTTTGCCTAATTACATTTTTTATTTTGAGATTTTATTTGTAATTTCAGATTAATATGAAGGTACAAACAGTTGGGTCACATCGTTGTGTTTGTTAGGTAAAGTCCCTGTCTTAGTTGTGCCCGGAAAGTGGGAGCACAACAGTCTCTCCCTTCTTTCTCCCTCGTCCCCACCTGAATTTAATTGAGTTTTTCTCCCATGTGGGCAAGTATTTGTTCATCTCCTGGCTTCATATTAGTATTGAGTACACTGGATACTTTTCCATTCTTGTGAAACTTTATGAAGAACGTTCTATGCCTCAATCCAGGTTAATACAAAGATAACAAGTCTCCATCTTTTTGTGGCTGAAGGCTATTCTATGGTGTACATATACCACAGTTTATTAATCCACTCATGGGTTGATGGGCACGTGGGTATTAGTCAGGTGTTGTGACGTCCCTGTACTCTCAGCTAATGAGGAGACTGAGGCAGGAGGATTGCCAGAGCCCAGGAGTTTGGGGTTGCTGTGAGCTGTGATGATGTCACTGCATTCCAGCCCAGGCAATAGAGCGAGACTCTGTCTTAAAAAAAGGCACAGCCAGATTTTCACTTCGAGATGATGATAATGTCTATGATTTGCTTTAAAATACTGTAAGGGAAGGGGAGATCAATGAATCTTGATTTCTGTATGTTAGTAATTGTTGAAGTTAGTTGCTGGGCTTAATGGGTTTCAGTGAACTATTCTTTTCTGTGCTGAGAATGTTTGGAGTTTTTCATTTTATAAAGTTAAAAATACAGCACTATGAGCCCCTTACATAGAGAGAGGGAGCTGGCCACAAGAACTAAGCATGGAACCAGTAAGTAAGGGAACACCAGTAGAGGAGTGTGTACTTGGCCATGGTAAGCTTTGCTGTGCAGTTTAATTTGTTGCCATGTATATGACTTTTCTTTTTCATTGTTTGGGATTCATTGAGGATACAAAGAATTAGATTATGCTGATTGCATTTGTTAGATAAGGTCCCTCTTAGACTTGCATCCCGCCCCCAAGCGTGTGCCATGCACCGTGGCCCCATCCCCCTTCCTCCCTCCCCCTGCTCCCTCATCCTACCACCCTCCCCTCACTTAGCTTATCTACTGCCTTCATCACATGAGTCAGTTTTGAACAATTTTAAATTCTCTGAAAACAATTTGTCGTGATTGTGCAAGTAAGACAAAAAAATAAGCATTTATTTCTGTTTTGTGACCTTTTTCACTGTGTGAGCAGTGTCAGTGATTTTAGGAGTAAAAACCTTTGGTAGTTCTTTGCTCCCAGTCGTAAGTTAACCACTTGCCAACCACTTCTAGATTGAATGGCTCCATTAAAGGTCTAATCGTACATAGCTTCTTTTGTTTATTAACCATAAGCAAAGCTTTTGTACTGTGGTAAATTCACATTTTCTTAAGTTTCTGGACATATCCTAGCAAAATCTTCTTAGGGACAAGATCAGCGGTGCTAGATACATATTTAGGACAGACAGAACTGAGGTGCTTTAATTATTATGGGGGGGAATGCGTCTGTTGGCTTATGGCAATGAGAAAACAGAAGTTTAGTCTTTCAGTCATACTTACCAGATTGTATGTAAGCTGAATTGTACTTCCTTGTCTTTGATGTTTAATCCTTCATTCACTCGTGCTGCTGAGTAGCCACTGTGTGCCCAGCACTACTGTAGGTGCAAGGGACATCTCATACAAAGATTTCCAAAATCATGCTAAAAGGGATTTTTTTTTTCTTACCTATAAATCAGACTATTCCAGAGGGTATAGCCTATTGACATTGGCCATAATAGAGTGTCAAGCTGTCGCCCTGGGGAGAGTGCCGTGGCAACATAACTTACAGCAACCTCAAATTCTTGGGCTTTAGTGATTCTCTTGCCTCAGGCTCCTAAGTAGCTGGGACTACAGGTACCCGCCACAATGCCCGGCTATTTTTTAGAGACGGGGATCTCACTCTTGCTCAGGCTGGTCTGGAACTCATGAGCTCAAGTAATCCACCTGCTTCGGCCTCCCAAGTAGCTGGGACTACAGGCACCTGCCACAATGCCCAGCTATTTTATTGTTGGAGTTGTGGTTTGGCAGGCCTGGGCTGGGCTCGAACCCTCCAGCCTCAGTGTATGTGGCCGGCGCCCTACCCACTGAGCTACGGGCGCCGCTTGCCCATAGCGCCTCAGCCACAAAGAGCCTATGTCCTACAATAATACTAATATAATTTGGTGGTGAAAATTTGCAAGGTAGTAGATATGTTCATTAACTTGATTTAACCATTCCACAATGAATACATGTATCAAAATGCCATGTTTCACACCATAAATATGTATATTTTTTGTCAATTAAAAATTTTTTTTAGATATTTTTTCTCATATTCTCAAAGTAATAGGAAGTCGTTTAAAAGAATAAGAACAGCTAACACATTGCTCTTACTATGGGCCAAGCCTTACGTTAGCCATGTCACACATTAACTCCTTTACCCGGCACCACAGCATTATGTAATAGGTGCTATTGTGATTCCTGTTTAGCAGAGAAGGAAGTTGGCATAATTTGCTTGGAATTATAAAGCAGGTAAGTGGCAGAGTCAGGATTTAAACCCAAAGTGTCTGACACTGAGGCCACGTGTTTCTCTGCTGCGTTTCATCTGTGAACCCCAAGTTAGGATTTTTCTTTTCTCTTGGCTTCCGCAGCCATTGACCAAGCCAGCATTTTCCCAACCATTTCACAGAACGTCAACAGATGTTCTATGAAAAAAGACTTAATGGAAAAATATTTAGCCCAGCACTTGCCTAATGCGCGTAGAGATTATTTACACTGAGGACTTCTCAGAGAACGTCATGTTCAATGTATATTGTAAATCACCAAGAGGAACATTCATCTTGCACAGTTCTAAAATTATTTCTCCATGGAATGTTTTGTTTTGTTTTTACAGGATATCTATAGACATCTCCAGGAACTCAGAGTTCTGTGCCGTTTCTGCATTCTTGGATCTCACCATTAGTTTCAACCTAAATCTTCTGTTTCCCCCAAAGGATCTTTCTTAAATGTGAGACCATAAGCTGCTGCTTCCTGGGTCCCCGGGTAGAGCACCTCAGTGTTCTCATGTGATCCATTCCACTCAGGGGCTCTGCCTCCTGCCACCCGGGGTGGAGCCTCTGAGCACTGCCATGAGCAGCCCTCTGCCCTGTGCCCTGCCACTCTATTTGAAAAACCCTTTCTCCACCCCCATACTTAGCCAGAACAGCTCTCCCTTGTTTGAGACTTGCCTTGGACATTACACTGTCCCTGGAGCGTGTCTTGCACACCCTTTGCCGCCACGTGCCCGTCTTCCCAGTCCACACAGTCTGTTCTCCTACTGAGTATTCTAACTATTTGCCTAGACCTTGAATAACCACCTTCTGTCTGTTTTTAGATCTCACACCTAGCAATTTACTACCTGGCACGTAGTGATTTCTCAATGAGTATTTGAATAAATTCTACTTTCTGGCAGTATTATTAACAACAGAAAACATTTGATGTTGACCTGAAGTCCAGGTCTCCCCCACATGACCTCCCTGAATGTCTGCCATGCTTTTCCTGTTTCTAGGATTTCAGTGTAGTGTTTGAATTTCCTTTAAGTCTCTTCCACATGAAACTTTTTCTTAAGCATAGAACATTATTTCTCAGTTGCTGATACAGTGTGCAGAATTGAATGTAATGCCTCAGTCTGGACCTTACTGAAGCAGTTTTTAATGTGTATGGAGACCCACATGTTTTCTATTAATTATTGTCAGATCTTTGTATCCCATGCTTTTTACTTGTGCTTTTTAGAATCCATACTGTTTTGACATATTCATCTTAGTCTAGGTTGACCCATCTGTTATTTGAATCAGTTCGGCTAGCTTGGTGTTATTTTAACATTTTATGTCCACGCCTGTTGTTTGTTCTAGGGACAGAAAGCAGTTTCCCGTAGCCCTGAAGTAGGTGATTCATGCCGGGTTACTCCTGAAGGATCTTAACTACAACCTACTTATAAATATCTCATGTCTGAACATCTGTTCAGTTCTACAGCATCTAATCTGTTTTTTCCCTCATCCAGCTCTTGTTTGGAGAAGTGTTTTGTAGAAATCTATAAAGCTTCTTTCCATATAATTTATAATTTATGTATTGCTTTATAATTTGACTTTGTGTTAACTTGCCCAACCCTAAGCCCCAACTCAAATGCCTACAAGTTTAAATAGAATAACTGATATTGCATTTTTTTGGTAAAAATAATCTTTTAAATAAAATACTGAATGATGACTAGAAATGTTCTAGAAGTTCAAGGGTCAAACTTGTACATGGTGCTACATCTTTCTCAATTGCAGTGTTTTAATATATTCTCTCAGGTTTTAAAAAGTTACAGAAAGAAGAAAAGAATGAAAAAGAAAAGTGTTCAGAAATCCTTATATGGCGAAAGAGACATTGCTTCTAAGAAGCCCCTCTTGAGTCCTATTCCAGAGGTGCCAGAGGTCTCGGAGATGACTCCTTCAGGGCCAGGCTGCTGGTGGATGTGTTCGGGTATCTATCCTTTTCTTGTTGTATTTTATCTCTTCTATTCACCCTATTTATTATTTCACTTTTCCCCTAACATTTTCTCATATTAGCCTGAGAATTTTAAGTGAAGTAAGCACTAGTTTGTAACTTAGACCCTTTTCAGGATATGACAGAAGCTCTGGGTCCTCTGCCCAGAAAACTGAGACCCAAGAATTTTACGCATGATTTCAGGGGAAATAATTTCCGCTCATCCTATTTATTTTTGCTTTTTCTTAAATTAAAATGAATTCCATTGGTTGTACAGTCCATCATCCTTTAAAGCAAACAAGGTGACGGTTCAATAATAGGTACATGAGTTAAGGACGATAATTTAAAAATAAAAAAACAACATCACCCCATTATGTTTCCTTGGAGTTGGCACTACTAAGCGTCTTCCAGAAATAATATTTATAAATTGAGCTCAGTGGCCCTGAAAGTTTTGTTTGTAAATGAAGATCAAGTCAGTTGATATCTTGGGTAGATAAAAAGTGGAGTGGAGTTGCGTCTGCTTTCTTATGCCTGAGTTGTAAATAGACTGAATTATGCTGAAAATAATAAGGATGTGTGTCTGTTTGGTTTGTTGATTTTTATAGAGAATCCTTTTACAAATAGGTGCCTTTGCCAATCATCAGATGTTCATAGCCTGCCTTCTATTTGTAGTACGCTACATAGGATTAATAATAGACTCAAGGACAAATGCGATCCATGCCACTGGAGACTCTTGGCTTTGTTGATGCACTCGTATCCCCTGGTTTTACAATTATCTCATTCCTGTATTCACTCCCACCCCCAAAATGATAGTCTCCTGGAGAATAGAAACTAAGTCTTTTTGTTATGTCCCTAGTTCCTAAAGAGAGCTTTTAAAAAATGATTAAACTATAACTATTGGTATGATTTTCTTTCTTTTTTCTTCAGAGACAGAGTCTCACTCAGTCGCCCTGGGTAGAGTGCTATGGTGTCACAGCTCACAGCAACCTCCAACTCCTGGGCTCAGGTGATCCTCTTACCTCAGCTTCCCAAGTATCTGGGACTACAGGCACTCGACAACACCTGGCTAGTTTTTTATATTTAACAGAGGAGAGGGTCTTTCTCTTCAGGCTGGTCTTGAATTTCTTCCTGAGCTCAAGCAGTCCACCCAGCTCTGCGTCCCAGAGTGCTAGGATTACAGGCATGAGCCACCACTCCCTTCTGCCTGGCCAGTTGGTATAATTTTCTATCCTGCATCTGCTTAGAGAATTTCTTTTTAAAAATTGTCTGGAGTGAGCTTTTTGGGGGGAATCTCTAGGCACTGGTATCACCTGCTACTGGAGTTTAAAGCACTGGTTCTCAACCTTCCTAATGCCGGGACCCTTTAATACAGTTCCTCATGTTGAATAATTATTACTTCAAGTAGCAACAAAAATAATTTTTATGGTTGGGGGTCACCACAACATGAGGAACTGTATTAAAGGGTCCCAGCATTAGGAAGGTTGAGAACCACTGGTTTCAAGCAACTTAGTGGCTCTGTGCCTATAGCTCAGTGGCTAGGGCGCCAGCCACATACATGGGTTCAAACCCAGCTCAGGCCTGCTAAACAACAATGACAACTACAACAAAAAAATAGCTGGGCATTGTGGTGGGCTCCCGTATGTAGTCCAGCTACTTGGGAGACTGCAGCAAGAGAATCGCTTAAGCCCAAGAGCTTGAGGTTGCTGTGAGCTGTGACACCAGAGCACTCTACTGAGGGTGACATAGTGAGCCTCTGTCTTCAAAAAAAAAAAAAAAAAAATCAATTTAGTTACTTGCTTTCTCCCTCTCCTTTCTGAACACCCTCCCTCTCTCTCCTTTTCCTTCCCTAGGATGATGAATTTTACAAAAAAAAAATAAATAAATAAATACCAATTTCTAGAGCTGTATAAAAAGCACAGTTTTTAAAGCTGTATGAAAATATAAAGACACATTGGTTGTCGCTAAGTGACCTAAACAGTGTTAATTTCTGGCTTCACAGCGCATGATTTTTAAGTCCCCTAATCATGGGTATGTTTTCAAACTGAAACTTTATATTTTGTATATTTTCACTCTCTATTTTGTTAAAAATACATTTAAATATCCATTTGACTGGCCACGTAAAACCAGGATTATCTGAGATAAACAAGGGCGATGGCCTCTAATAGCACCAGGCGGAGAGCTGAGAAAGCCTGCCTCATCTACGCTGCGTTACTGCCAGTCTGAAAACCCTGGAGTGGATGATCGTTTTTTTCCCACCTATGATGTGTCAGAAGCAAAGGAAAGGCTCTGGCCTATCTTCCCAGAGGATGAAGTTTAATCAAAGATTGAGGAATAAGGAATAGATTTTTAGAATATTGAAACGTGATTATTATACTTGAGAAGACAGTGCACTCTATGGTAGTTTTTAATATTGTAACGTGGTTATACTTGAGAGGACAGTGCACTCTATAGTAATTTTTAACCGAGGGCATGAGACCTGAGTATTGTCAGGCAGGCCCTTTAACTACTAAGCCCTTAAATTACTCCCCATTCTAAATTCCCCTATTTATTTCAGTAGATACATTGATACCAAAGTTGCCCATTTTCAGGGAAATGGGAAGTGTTGTTGCCTCAAGTTAAGAGCTTGTAGTGTGCGACGTTAGACTGGAGGAAGCAATTTAAGACGCCGTTCTTCCCTTTCTGAGCTTACGTGCTTATTATTATTAACTCAAGCGTTAAATACCTATTTTCTTAACCTGTGGGTTGGAGAACAGCTAAGAGAGGAGGAGGAGGATGACAGATGGGGACAAGGACAGTGTAATAACAGGTCTTGTGATTTTCAAAGCTTAGAACAACAGAACAGGGCTCCTGTTTATTTACTAAAAGTAAGGTTTATTTCCATTGTTAATTTGCAATGAGACTTAAATTTATTTGCGTATCTCATAGATGATTTCAACTCAAATGGTAAACTTGAAGAAGTAAAGATGCCTAAAAATCCAGTTACAAGAATCAATCTTTTGCCTCCAAACCTGGAAGATTTGCATATGAATCAAGGCTTTGGTAAACACGTTTCTGAATTCTGCTCTTCCAGAGGAAGGTTTTCCTTCCTGGATAATGCTACTTCTGATGAAAGTCCAAATATAAACGATGAAAAGAAACATATCCCCCAAGCAGAAAATAAGTTGGAAAGTAAAACTGAGCCACGAACTGGGGCTGACAGTCACATTGCTGGTGTGTCTGGGACTGAAGAACACACTGCAGCAGATGATCCAGAACTTGATTTTAGCACACAGGCTCCAGAATTGGCTGCTGCTGCCGCCGGTCAAGATGCGGAAACACTTTGTCAAAGGTTTAAAATGTGGAAAGATTTAAAGTGTGAAAAACAAGGTGACAGCTTAGTAGCTTTGGAGGGGAGACTTCAGCACAGCTGCTTGCTTTTGTCTGACTCACAAAAAGAACTGAATTGTTTACAAGATGCCCTCACTGACAATAAGAAAGAATCTAAAAGGCAAAAGGAGGATTTGGGAAGCAAATCTGCAAAAAGTTGTAGAGAAAGGAAACTTAGAAGATACTCTTCATGTTATTCTGATAGTCAGAGTTCACATTTGGAAGAAAACGGAAATCACAAACCTTCCCACCATGTGGGCAGCTCTGCAGAAATTAGTGTAGAAAATTCTGAACTGTATAAAGATTTATCTGATGCCATCGAACAGACCTTCCAGAGAACAAAAAGTGAAACCAGAGTACGACGTAGCACAAGGTTGCAGAAAGATTCGGAGAGTGAAGGGCTTGTGTGGATTCCACTTCCGTTTCCTTCCACTTCCCGAAATACCAAGAGGAGAACAGTATGCACGTTGGATGGCACAAGATTTGATACTCGGTCTGCCAGAAAAGATGCCGTGTCCTCCAGACAAAAACCGTGCGTAGCGCCTTCTTTCTCAGATACAGGAAATATCCAGGGCCCTGCAGCTGATTCTTCTGATTTACCTGGTAAGAGGAGGAAAAGCTTTTGTACTTCCACACTTGAAAATGCTAAAACCTCTGCCCAGTCAAAACGCTACAGAAGAAGCAGCTTTGTCAGGGAGAAGGAAGGAAGCTCTCTGATGGACTTTGCACAGAGCGGAGACCCAAGCAGTAATTGACACTTCCAGCCTAGCATTTGGTGAGAGAGAAGGCATCTACCTATGCTGAGAAGATTCATCTAGCTCCCAGCCTTTGTTCAACTTCAGTGTTTTAAAAGTTTGAAATTCATTAAAAAAAAGTTTCCAAAAACCATTTGAGTTGAACCTACTTTTAAGCAGAAATAAATTTCTCCATCATTCAGAAAGAAAATATTCGATTAAATATGCCCTTCTCCTCCAGAAAGTAAATGCTTTATTACCTACCATTTTGCTGAAGTGATTTGTTTCTAGACCCAACAATGTTTCTGAATTTTTATAGAGACATATGTTCCTAAGTACCTATACATTTAAATACATGTTTATCACTGAAAGTTTAAACTCTGCTGTAAAAGCATCTTTTAGAATGGACTGATTTTATCTGAATTACAGGGTTGTGGGGGGTTGATTTTTTTACAAAAAAACAAATTGATAGAATTAGTAGAATTTTATGAAAATTGAAGGTAATATAAATTTTTAAAAAGTGGAGTCAGATGTGTATTTCTTATGAAATATGGCAAAAAAACTGGTTAATTTTTTTTGACAATTAGGGGAAATGGAAATTATGAAACTGTTTTCCTTTTGGTTAAATTTAAAGACAATTTTTGATGACTTGCTTTATCCGTCTCAAATGACATTTTTTAATTTTAGTAGTTAAAATCCAATTCTGAACATGAGACTTCAGAAAATTATGTCAATAACCAAAATTTTATAAATCGGTCCTTATAAAGGAATACGTAATTTTAATGTGAGGTCATTTTTTTCCTTCAAAAAAAAAAAAAAAGAAATTCCTTTATGCTTTGTTGGCTGTATATGGAAGAACTGGTTTTTGGCAAAAATATAACAGTTTGGTTAAAGGTTGGCCTCCCAGATAATTCTGATTAGTCACAGGCAATTTAGGATTTAATTCACGGATCTTCCATAAAAACATTTCAAAACCAGAAACTCACTTCAAGAGACCCTAAAAAATTCATTTACTAATGTGAAGCAGGGCAGGTCACTGATTTAACATTCTATTTTCTAGTAGTTCTGGCTTTTTATTTTGTAATGTCTGTACTGTCACTTGTCTAGTTTTCTCTGGTTAAGTTTTGTAATATCTCCAAATGGCTATTTTGGTGATAGCAGTTTGAAAATCTAACTTGCTATATATTGGGATTTCATGAATGTGTATAAATCATTATATCATTAAACAATTGTCTTGGAAATCCTTTAAATCATTAAACTTTCACTCTCCGTGATAGCAGAAACATGGTAACAAATAGAGCTCTCTATAAATAACGCAGCAGGGAAGAAAGCGCCCGCTGAGCGGCCCATTTCCCCCCTTTAGATAGAGACTATTTGTTACTTTCTTGGCACCGGCAGGTCTGGAACTCCTGCTGCTAAAGACTAATGTATTTTACATTGACACTCAAAGTGATCCCCAATTTCTTCTGCTCAAGGGTGGACTGTTTTAAAAATTCTTTTTATCATTTCATGTAAATTATTAATGGACTTTTTATCCATTTATAGTTTGGTGTGGTTGGCACGTCAATGTCATTGAAAACCAATCAACCAACCAAAAAAACTAGTTAGCTGCTTCTGAAGATTTTTGGTTTGGGGAATTTAAAAAAAAAGAGAGAAAACCTTTCAGAACCTTAAGTAATTGGAGGGTTTAGGTTTTTTGTTTTGTTTTTTTTTTCTTTAATAAGACAGCTAAAAACTATTGGTGATTATTTTCCACCTTTTTACTGTCTAATGACATGTGATCCCAACTGTATTTGAATTTTTAGAGTTAGACATGCTTTGTTTCATTTCTCAAAAAATACTAATGAGAATGAGGGAACTTTTGATCTGTGATTTTGACTTGATTTTTCAGATGCAAAAGCATTCTCATTTTCTAGCAGTAGTTAAAACTACAAATTTTACAAGTTCTGTTGGTTGCAAAGTGTTCCATTATAAATATTTTGCTGGTTAATTGTAAATAATACACAGACCTTCTTCCTTAAAAGAGCAGATCTGAAAAATCCAAGCAATTTAGATGGAGTTTTATCCCCCAGTTTTCATTTGTATGAGATTTGTGGAAAGTTAATAATGTCTGTCTGATCATGCTTGCTTGTCTTTACAGTTTCATTAATGGTTAAATCAAAAAACTTCACCACAATACAGCTTTACTGTATCTTACAGCTGCCGTATCTGTTTTTCTGCAGTAACCAACCCTGGATGATTTATTTGCCTTAGATTTTCTTGTACGTTAACACGTTTCTGTTCTGTAGTTTCTTGATTGCTCCACAAGATGGCAGCACGACATTTGCAGTTTTTCCTTCTCTGCATCACCTACCAGCCTAGGCCGTGCTCAACTGCTACTGCCTCTGCTTTCCTCTATTTTTACCCATTTTTATTACAAAAATAATATGCGGTTATTGAAAAAAAAAAAAACCCAGGAGAACTGTACAAAATTTAAAAGTAGAATAAATACAAGTGTTGTTTTTCTCCACCTCTCACGAACATCATTCAGCCAAGCATTCCTCCCTATGCAACTTCCAGACCTTTCTTATACAAACAAGAGTGTATAGTCTTGTTTTCTAGCAGAATAGTGACAGAATATGTGCCATTCTGAGACCTTTATTATTTATAATATTCCATAAGATAATCATAGAGTATCCTTCAGTCTTATTATGCACCCTTAGTGCTACCTTGGTGTTTTAAACCCCTGCCTAGAAGGACACAGTTGAATACCTGTAAAGATGGTAGCCATTTCCTTAATAATGGATTTGAGTTGTCTCCAGCTTTTGGTGTGGAAAATTATAGCAATATTTTTATATTACAGCAAGTCAGAAGCCACCCTGGGCTTGTTGAAAATGTCTATAAGGTAAATTCTCTTCTGTAGCTTTTAACTGACAGACCCCCCTTACAAACGTCCTCACTTCCTTGCCTTCTTTCTGCTTTTCCTTCCCTCCTACCACTTACTGCCACTGAGTTTCTGCCTTCTCTGGCTGCCCCCACTTCCATGGTCTCTGTGAGTGAGTCTTGGAGCTGGCGTAACAAGGAAGAAAGGGTTAATGATGCCTGGTTCCTGTGTTAGCTTGAAAGAGCTATACTTGGTCAAGTTTATTGAGGTGTAATAAGCCTGTGATAAAGTTCATTTTTTTTTAAAGCCCACAGTTTGAATTTTTGCAAATGTATACAGTCATGTAAACAGTGCCTCTTACACTTAGGTAAGAGAATTTTCCATCACCCCCAAAAGTTGCCCCCTGCACTTTGCACTCAGTTCCCTCCCCCCAGTCTCACACGTTCACAACTGATGGTCTGATTTTATTATCTCTGTAGTTCTGTGTTTTTCAGAATGTCATATAAATGAGATCGTATGATACACGTCCTTTTATGTCTGGCTTTTTTAACTTAGCATAATGCTTTTGAAGGTCCTTTGTGTTATGTGCCGTAGGTAGTTGATAGATACCTGTATGTTGCTGAGTGGTATTACATTTTATAGGGGTGCCAGTGTATCCATTCACCACTTGATATTTGGATTGATTCTGGGTTTGGGCTGTTACGAATAAAGCTGCTATAAACATTCACATATGGATCTTTCTTTATAGACCATATTTTCATTTATCTTGGATAAATACCTAGAGGGGGGGTTCGGGGATATATGGTTGAAATATGTTTACCTTTTTAAGAAACTGCCAGATTTTTCCACAGTGGCCACGCAATTTTGCATTGCCATCAGCCACACGGGCAGACTTTTTCCCCATCTTTACCAGCATCTGATGTCATGAGTCTCTTTCAAAGAGCCATTCTAGCATGTGTGTGATGATGTCTCACTGTGATTTTTTTTATTTATATTTCCCTAACGACATTGAACACGTTTTCCTGTCCTTATTTCCATCCTTATATTTTCCTTGTTGAGGTGTCTATTCATCTCGTATCCATGTTTTTGTGTCTGGTTATTATTAGTATTGTCTTACTATTGGGTTGAGAGAATCTGTGTGTATTTAGATAAAAGTCCTTTATTGAATATGTTTCTCATAAATATTTGTTCCTACTCTGTGGCTTGTCTTTTTTGTTTGTTTTGTTTTTGAGACAGAGTCTCACTCTGTCCCCCAGGCTAAAGTGCCTTGATGTCATCGCAGCTCACAGCAACTTCAAACTCTTGAGCTTAAGAATGCCTCTTGCCTCAGTTTCTCAAGTAGATGGCACTGTAAGCACCTGCCACCACATATGGCTATTTTTTCTACTTTTTGTAGAGACGGAGTCTTGCTCTTGCTTAGTCTGATCCTGAACTCCTGATTTGAAATGGTGACCCTGAGTCATTGAAAGAGTCAATCTTCAAGAAATTTCTTTTAGACATTATATTCTATAACAGAAAATAAAGCAAAGGTGAATCTAAGGCTAAAAATTAAATTGGCTAAAAATTATTTCCCCATCATTTCCATAAATTGAGATTTTTATTATAGTTTGATTTAGTATAAGTATTAAGAGTTGTCACTCTTCGGCCAGATGCAATGGCTCACACCTGCAATCCCTGTACTCTGGGAGGCCAAGGCAGGTAGATTGCTTGAGCTCACAAGTTCAAGACCACATCTCTACTAAAAAATAGAAAAAACTGGCTGGGCTTGGTGGTGGGGCATGCTTGTAGTCCCAGCTACTTGAAGGCTGAGGCAGGAGGATCACTTGAGACCAAGACTTTGAGGTTGCCGTGAGCTATGATGATGCCATGGTACTCAGGGCAATGGAGTAAGACTCCAAAAAAAATGGTCACTCTCCTGACTCAGAAAGTAACTTTAGCATTTGAGAATTATTAACATGGGAAAATTTCCCTGCATCGGGTCATTCAAGGCAGGCAGATCGTGGGTTCTTGAATACATTTGCCAGTTAATTAACAAGTAGTCTATGCCAGGTGTTAATTTCTAAGTATGAACACTGCCTTAAAGATGCTCAGATTTCTCTAAGGTGGAATCCCAGCCCAGGATGCAGTTAGAAGGGGATCCCCAGATCTACCAGCCCTCCTGGGAACACCAACTGCAGATCAGGTAAGTTGTTTTTTCTTCCTGGAAGAAGTGCTGCTTGGACAAAATTCACTAATCAAAGTTTTAAAGGAATGGAGATCCAAAAGGCACATTCCATTCATAAATGCCCTTTCATTACTATTTAATAATGAGATTTTAAAATTTTGTTATTCCTTGTACTGAGATGAGGCATACAGGCAGACTATCATTCTGAAGTATTTTTTCTTAACTTCCATTATATTCTAACCTATAAACACATCTGGAGACAGCATGGGTTTGACTGTTGGTTCCTAGATCAAGTGAGTGGAATTGGGATAAAATTAAATTATAACAAATAATTGTACATTTATAAAGAAGAGGGTTTCCCCCACCTTGGATTTTAAATGTATTTGAGGATTATTTCGTGGCCTTTATTGGGCTCTCAAATGGACTAATCACCAATGTGTCATGGCCTACCCCTTTTGTAGGCTTTTGATGCCTACATTTGATGCTTTTCTGTTTTTATGAAATAAGGACAGATTACACATAATATAAGAGCTTAAATGAGAAGATGAGTAATTACTGCCATTCAACTGATACATTTATTTTTTTATTTTTTTATTTGGCAGTTTTGGGCGGGGGCTGGGTTTGAACCTGCCACCTCCAGCGTATGGGGCCGGCACCCTACTCTGTTGAGCCTCAGATGCCACCAATTGATACATATTTTTGTTTCACATCTTCAACCTTCAATTTAGTTTATTTTCTTTAAAATGGGAACTTAAAGATTTATTAGTAATGTTTTTGGAGATTTTTAGGAAATTTTTTAGAACTGTTTTTTTTTTTAATGCTTTAAGCACTGTATCACTTACATGAGTAGAGAAATAAGGGACAATGAACATTAGAAAAATATTGCATTTTCTAAGCCGTAGGTTGGGATTTCAGCACCAAATTTCCACTGACCAGTTGGAGGCACAAATTGTCTAAATGGTTCAATTTACATTTTGTGATAAAAAGTGGCCTGCAGGGATGCAAACAGCTGGCATTTTTTAAAGTTCCCAGATTCTTAAATGTATATGCGTGAATTTTTAAGCCCTAAAATTTAAACGTAACTATTACATACATTTCCTACATCTCATTCTTTATTCTCATGGGTTTATTCATCCACTTAAGATTTGATTTAAAAAATTCTCCCACTTTCGCAGTGTTTTATAATCTAGAATATAAGTGATTTGATGGTGACATTTTTATTTTTGCCTTTCAAAAGCAAACAGCATTTCCAGTGTTCTGATGTCCCAGGTTCTTGTTGGTAAACAAGGAAGTAAATGTCAATTTCTTCTCAGTTTGGCCACACTCAATAACTGCTAAGTAGCAGGTGTTTGCAAAAATCAGGTCTTCCAAATACCTGATCCAAAATGTATTTTTTTCAGTATAAAAATTGGTGTCAAACAGATGAAACTTTATAGAGAAAATGAGCAAAAGTATATTTTGGGTTCAACTAAGTTTAGGTCAGATGCTAGGTGCTTAAATGTAAAATGTAAGATTTTCTGCTTGAAGTGTGTGCAGAACACATGTCCATTTTCTAATTTTTCATAACAGAGCAAGAATCTAAGGCAACCAGTCTTGTCTTGTTTTAGGTGTTTGCTGGGAATGAAGATTGCAGAAGTATTCCCTGACTCAAACCTGAGCGCCCTGGTGTTAGTCTTGGGCTATTTCCCGTGACCCTCTGCCTCCCTTCTTCCTGCCCCCTGTGTAGATTTGGAACTGGGCAGCCATTTTTGTTTTTGGAAGGGAAAGGAGACAGATATAATGAATGACTTTTATTGTGCAATATTTCAAGCTCTCTTGAATGCGTTCGAAGGGATGGAAACTGTTCTGCCCTGTGTCCTAGCCAAAACAAACAAAACATATTCCCTAAACCTGGATATGTGTTTCTCTCAAACTGGCAGTAGTTAGGGTTCAGCTCTCAAACAAGAATTTGGTTTGACAATTTTTAGCCTTTGTTCAACTGAGTATTGGGATAGGTCACAGCCAAAGCAAATACTGTAGGGGAAAATTAATGCACATATTTACAGCTTGCAGGTGGCAATTTTTCTAAAAAGTTGGAGATTTGTCTTAAGGAACTGCATTTGGGGTAATACTTTTAAATAGACTCTCTTTTCTTTGGCTAATATTTAAAAAATGAACTCTGATGATAGTAACTCCAAATGTAAATAAATTCTACAGAGGTCCCTGAAGAGTGATAAATGCTTAAATTTAAGTATTTAAACATTTAGAGACCACAAAAAATCTGAGAATTCTAGGAACATCAGACCTAGCCAGTACACGCTAAAACCCCCTTGATAGTAGCCTTCTATGATCCCGCCCCAAAGAATCCCTCCAGAAGCATCAATAGCTCCTTTATGACTCAGCCTGTAACACTTTACTGACTCCAGTGTACCCCACTTAGGTTGTTAAGCATTCCCCCCATGTCGGTCTGTGGGGAGGCAGCATGCTGCACCATCAAGGTAATTCATTTCGTGACGTGCCGTTGTGCTTCATGACCCTGACAAAATATTATTAGTAACAATAACCTGAATTTATGATTACCTATAACGAACAGGCTCTTGAGTTTGTGTCTAGAAACCAGGCAATCTACCTCTCAGAATGAATGGTAGCAATGATTTCAACCTGCCCCCTGCCTATCAGGCCCTCCCTGTAAAATAGGAAATTCTAACTTTCATCACTTGTTTTACTGAGCAGTACTAGACATCTGTGGGAATGGAAATAAGCCATTGGATAATTCCGTTGGCTGTTAACTTCCCATCTAATAAATACTCCAGATGAAGCCTTGCTCACGTCTCATATCTCAGTTAGACACGTTGATTGCATAGTGATGTAGAGACTCCATACCCTCAGCCCTGGGACATTTGGTTACATTCCTGTAAACTAACCTGACCGGCATGTCCTGGGCAGGAGTCAGTTCAGAAGTGGGCATCTCGTTTTCCGTATTTTGTCACGAGTGGTTAGGTGGATAGTCCATGGCTCCTGGGCTGCCAAGAGGCCATTGTGAGAGAGGAAAGGCACTAGGGTCTCGGGAAAAAGCAGGCTCTTGCAATTTCCAAATGTTGCTCTTAAGTTCTTAGTACTCATATGTGGTAGATGCGTGGAGCTCTTTCTTTGGGTAACAGGACTAATTGAACTCTCTGGTTTACCCAAACTTTTTTTTTTTTTTTTTAACCCTTTGCGAGCTGGAAGTTTCCTTTTAACCTAAGTAAATGTATTTTGGGATTTAAAAATAATGTGCCTTCTCCGATCAAATAATTGCCTCTTAAACAAGTCCCACTGTGGCTTTCTTTCCCCTCAGAGACAAATTACCCAACCTTTCTGTAAGTAAGTAGCCTACTGGCTTATCACTCTTACCCTAGGCTCTGTTCCTCTAGTTTCTTTCCACTTTGATTTGTTGTTGTTTTTGCAAGCCACACAATAGTGAAACATACAAAGCCCCCTTCAAAGATGTAGTCCTGTATGCTCCTGTCCCTGGAAGCCCAGGGCAGGGAAGCCCAGGGCAGAGCCTGTGCAGCTAGAGGCCCCTGACCCTCACTCTGTGGCTTATTGTGTTTCCAGCCCCTCACTTCTTTTTTGAGACAGTCTCGTTTTGTTGCCCTTGGTAGAGTTCCATGGCGTCACAGCTCAAAGCAACCTCCAGCTCTTGGGTTTAGGCTATTCTCTTGCCTCAGCCTCCCGAGTAGCTGGGAGTACAGGCACCCACCACAATGCCCGGGTATTTTTTTGTTGCAGATTGGCCGAAGCCAGGTTTGAACCCGCCACCCTTGGTATATGGGGCTGGCGCCCTACTCACTGAGCCACAGGTGCCGCCCTCCATCCCCTCACTTCTTAAGGAAGCCGGGCAGCTTGGATACTTGTTGGCTGTTCTTACAAAAGTCTAGTTGGAGGAACCATTGCAATCAAAAGGGCTTTGGGGGTGGAGAGGGGATTGGGAACAGGGAAGAAGCCAGAAGCAGCTCCGTTTGAACCAGAAGCCAGAGCTGTGTCTGCTTTCCACCACCAGCCCTATGAACAAGCGGAATTGCAGCCCGGACCCTGAAGCTTGTGCCCGGTACCCTGCAGCTATCCTGTAAATGTCCAAGTGGATTTCCACCCTGTATTTCTCCAAGAGAAGAAAACAATCTCAGGCATATCCCAAACTGTTTGGAGGCCTGTGACCCTTGGACATTGCCCTGCCTTCCTGCTCTAGCTCCACCATCCACAAGCAAAGCCTGTTTCCACCAGGCCAAAAGCTGTAACAATATTAAGATGTTTTCCTCAACCTTGTCCCCAGAAAGATACTCTCTTTCCAGAAGATTGTTCTCCCCTGGGCATTACATCATGAATTGATTCAGTTCTTGGAGGAAGAAATTGGACAAAATATAATAGATGACCTCCTGGGGAAACATACTTAGGTTGTTAAGTATTCCCACCAGAAAACTCAGAAATCGTTTCTATATTACCACCCTACCCACATTTAACCTTTCACCTCCCTGCAGCTGAGCAGGGTGCTATTTTCTGTAAGAGTTTTTGTTTTAGTGGGGATCAGAGAGTGCATTTCTCCTTTATTTTTTTAAGAAATACAAGAATTCTTTGTTTTTGCCCTTACCCACTCTTTCTCCATTTCAGGAGCCAGGGCGCGCCACCAGACCCTGGAAAAGGTTGTGTGGCCACAGCTGCAAAAGGGTGTCACTTCACTGTGTGAGTGTGGCCTCCCAGGGAGTCCGGAGCAGGGAGGGGGCGCTGCTGTGGGGAGGGCTGCTCAATATTTAAGTTTCCTTAAGGATTTTTTGGCCTCTGGGGCATCGTGGCCACCAGAAAAGGAGGCAGTGCTCCTTGAACATTTGGAAGGCATCACCAAAGCCGTGAAGATGGTTGTGGCCTTGTGAGTGATGTCCATGCCAGAGAAAAGGATCGAATTTCCTCTGTCTTGGGAACTGGTGCTCAGAGAAAGATGCTTGTGATTGATGAACTAACTCCCATCCAATAAATAGTGCAATAAGAAACGTGGGAGCCTCAAGTTCTTTTCCAAGTTCACAAGTTGGAGCAGAGAAGAGGCGAGGTGGGACTGGCCATTTGCATTTGCTGGCCTTGGAAAGTGGTCACTTGGATGGACGAGCTGAGGAACTGGTCGTAACAGAAGGCCTGTCATCACCAAGTCCCCAGCTGGTGACTGGAAGCGTGTCGGTGTCCAGAGCCTAGTTAACAGATTGTAGAGTGGCGGAGCAAGTTGGCTGTCTTCATTGGCAGTGTCAGCAAAAACTAAATTTGTAGGGCCAGTTTCCTTTGCCGAGGCAGAAGCATTTTAACCATTGTCAGCAAATCTCAATATTGTCTTGTCTCATAGATCTCCAATCAGAACATTAGCACAGGCTCCCCCACGCCATGAAATAAATCTCTCTATCCCGTGAAAGCCTCCAGCGGCCCTGGCCAGGCCCCCAGTCCAGCCCCAGCGGGTCCAGCTCCACCTCCGAGGTGTGCGCACGAGGAGATGGCGCCATCCCGGTTGGACCATGGCGCAGTGAGACGCAGCCACAGAGGCAATCAGGTGAAGGGTGCACAGGCCTCTCTACTACTTGTGCAACTTCCAAAGAATGCATAATTATTTCATAATAAAAATGTTTAAAAGTAAAGGGCTTAAAACAACAAAAGCCTGTTAGCGCCAGTTACCTCATCTGTAAAGTGGGAATAGTAATAATACTTAATGTGGCCTCTGGGAACATCAAATAATACAGACGTTCTGCGCCTTGCTTTTGTCAGCTCAGCACCCTACGCTTTGTTACAGATGGTCATCCTACCGACACTGTCACCAGAAGAAGAAAAGTACTCTCTATTGGTCACCTGCAGTGTGGTCACTGCAATAGGCGTTTTCCTGTGATCCTGAGATCCTTATGTGATTTCATGACAGGGAAGGATGCTGACGCTTTACGAGGTTATGTGACTGGCCCAAGATTACAAAGCTAGTCAGTGGCAGAGATGGAATTAGGAGTCTCAAGTTTGTTCTCCTTTGATGAAAGTGCCGTAACCACGAAAGCAACCATTTGGGGCTGTCTGGGAGGAGAGCGAGAGTCACACAGAAAGATGAGCAGAGTCTCGTGGTGCCCTCACCGTGGACCACAGTGCCTCCCTCACCACGGAACTGGCCACACAGCCACTGCCGCTATGCTCCATGTGGGGACATCTTCCGAGACCTTAGACCATAGCCTCATCCTGCATTTTTTCAAAGGAATCCATCCCAATGTCACGTACATGTCAACTACTGCCCCACCCAGCACTCCTCACTCCTAACATTGATCTGTCTTCATCAAGTTGTGCGGAGGTTACAGGGAACTGTTTGGGGGTTGTCACTGTGTCAGCCTGTGTGGACGGCAGGCAGACAGCGGGCCCCCCACGCAATGAAACATATACCCAATGGTTGTCAAATTTTATACCATTTTATTCAAACTCATAACCTTGCTCAAGTTTTACCTAGCCATGGAAATCAAATACTGTACACCCAAAATGCATTGATGTCCACTTTTTAAGCTCCCTGCTTTGTCATCCTTTTGTAAACTTTGCTTAGTCTCGTTGATGCTGGTCATCAACAGAACTCCCGTGAGTCAGGAGGGTGTGATTTTAAGTTTGACCTTAATGTAAATCTCAGTGCCCCAACTACTATGTTTGCTAAATCATTTAACCTCCCTGAGCCCAAGTTTTCACATCTGTAAATAAGGATATTCATAGTATATTTTTCTCTTATGATTATTTTTAGTGTTGAATTACATGGTGATAAAGTTTCCAGAGTTTCTTATTTGGTGTCCGGTATGTGATAGGAATACAATAAGGTCACATTATTTACTTTTTATATTGACATAATTTCATACTTAAAAGTTATAGGAATAATATGTGTTTCCCTAAACCTTAGTCTTTTACTGTGATTGCTTTCTCTCTGTCTCTCTCTCTCTCTGTCTCTCTATATATACACTTAATATATATACATATATAAATATATTTCTAACTAGCTATATATATTTTTTTCCTGAGCAATTTCAGTTGCAGACATGATAACTTTTTACCCTTAAATATGTTAGTGTATATGTGTATTTCATAAAAATAAGAGAGAACTTATTTAACGCGATTGATTATCCAAGGTGTGATCATAGCAATGGCAGTTCTGGAAGTAGTTCCACGGTGTTTCTTTAACTCAGATTCACATCACGACTCAGTCCACCATTACAGAGCACATATTATGTGCCAGGCATAGCGCTCAACGCTCTGAAAATTCTTTCCCTAAATTTATCTTAACAGTGTGGAAAAGCACCAGATATTAACTCCATTTTGCAGATTGCGGCAACTAAGACTCAAGGAAAATTAGTAAATTGCTCAAAGGACTTCAGTGAGGTGGTAGTAATGGGATCCAAACCCTACTAGCTCTAGTGAAAGTGGTGCTTTTTGTTACCTAATAGATTGGCGACCATATTCTATTATAAAAAGAGTTACATTATAAAAGAAAACCATTTAAAGAAAGCAAGAAGCAACTCTCCTGGGGCCCTTAGAATTCACTCACCTCCACTGTCACGGTCTTTGGTGGCCTGAGCTGCAGGGCCTGGGTTTGGTTTTCACAAGTCTTTCTAATTCTGATGAGCTCTTCAGAACATTATTGCAAAATAATTGGAAGCCTTTTGCACAGATTTGTTGCTGGCTGGGAGCCAACTCTTTTGTGTTCAGATGCCTTTAGTCGAGGTATTTCTGAAATGAAGCTTTCTTTTCCCAGGGAGTACTAAGGGTACTGTTAATACACGGGGTCGTTAGAATTCACTTTGGGACCTGGACACATCAGGTGTTGGCAAGCCTCTGGCTCTGCTCTGAGATTCTGGGAGCCATAGAGAGCTGTCCGCTTGGTCACTCGTTTGCCAGGTAAATGTAGTTGATTGGTCTGGCTCCGTCCTCTTAGGCCTAAGCAGAGGGAACAACAAAAACAGCTCAATACTTTGGGGTGAGCCATCCTGTAGAGGTTTTTAGTACTAAGGAATTCTGGCGGGATACTTCTGGTACCATCATTAGTTCTGCTTGAGTAAAATCCTGGGCTTGAAGCAGCAGTCTTTTTTTTTTTTGAGACAGTCTGACTATGTTGCCTTCGGTAGAGTGCTATAGTATCACAGCTCACAGCAGCCTCAAACTTGGGCTTAAGTGATTCTCTTGCCTCAGCCTCCCAAGTAGCTGGGACTACAGGCGCTCACCACAGCACCTGGCTATTTTTTTGCTGTTGTTTGGCTGGGTTCGAACCTGCCAGCTTTGGTGTATGTGGCCGGTGCCCTAACCACTGTGCTGCAGGCACTGAGCCTGAATCAGCAGTCTTAACTATCAGTTGTGTTAATGGGAAAAGAATCTCAATTTATAGACCGTATACTTTGCTAGACAAAGAATTCCAAGTAGCTTGGGAACCGTCAGTTGGGATTGTTTGGGACACTGACAGAGCATCTGGGAATATTTGGGGCCCGGGCCTATGGAGCTTGGAGACGGGGAACCTCCACAGCCAGCCCTGGCCAAAAACTGCAAAACAAAAAACAGAAGATTCTCATAAGATGTTGCGGCTAATTTTCATAACAATGTAATTGTTATTATAGTAACAATGAACTTGAGTGGGACCCACACTGACTTGGTCTCTACTCTTCCTCTGCCTCCGTCATCCCTTTTGTCCTCTCTTTCTGTTCTTTCCCTACGCTTCCTACACTCTCTTCCTACCTTCTTTCCCCCTCAGTCGCGGCTCTGGATGGTCTAAAATAAGATGTGAATTATTAAAGACCATCTGGTTCTCGCACTCTGTATAGAAGAAATCAATGATGTTAAGGACCCTGAAGAGTCACTGATTTCTGCGTCTTAATACAATTCAACAGTCAAACAAAACGCCTCTTCCCGCCCCAATCACTTTGCTCCATTGTTCCAGAATATGTGGGCCGAGGGGAGAAGCGCCTTTGCTGGGGCCTCTTGGACACAGCTTCCCGAGCTGCCGCTGAGTCTTCGTTTCTGCCTCATTTGGAGCACAAGCCATCAGTCCAGGATTCCCTTTCTGGAGTTGCCATTGACTACGTGGGTGACTTATTTCCCAATTTTGAACTTTGGTTTTTAAACTGGAACAAGTCAGATGAGCCTTGCTGTAATTGATGAAAGTCGATAAAAACACCACTCAGATTTAATGCTTGGCCGTATACTCGGATGTTGTTTCCTGGGTATTCATCTCTTGACAGTGGGCTCCTCAAGCAGGGGGACGGTGTCCCACTCCATAGGAAAGAGCGTAGGTTTGGAAGTTAGAGGCCCAGGGTTCAAGCCCCCCTGCTCCCCGGCTACCTGGTGGGTCGCTGCATCTCCATAAGATAATAATTAATCTGGCCCTGATGTTGATTATTGTTGTTGTTATTATCCACAGAGCCTCACAGCCTACCACCATGCAGTACTCATAAGTTTTTGCTGAAACTCATCTGATTTTTTTTTTTTTTTTTTTTTTTTTGCAGTTTTTGGCTGGGACTGGGTTTGAACCCACCACCTCCAGCATATGGGGCCGGCGCCCTACTCCTTTGAGCCACAGGCACAAAGCTAAGGAGGAGGGTGCGGTGGCTCACACCTGTGATCCTAGCACTCTGGGAGAAACAGGAGGAAGGATCTCTTGAGACCAGCCCAAGCAAGAGTGGTATTCTATCTCTACTAAAAATAGAAAAATTAGCCGGCCTTGTGACAGGTGCCTCTAGTCCGGCAACTCAGGAGGCTGAGGCAGCAGGATCACTTGAGCCCAAGAGTGTGAGGTTGCTGTGAGCTGTGACACCAGGGCACTATAGCCCGGGCAACAGAGTGAGACTGTCTCAAAAAAAAAAAAAAGGGAGAAAAAAAGCAAAAAAGAACAAAAGCTAAGACTTTTGCTATTAGTGATTTTTAAAATCACTAAATAATAATAGTATTGGTGGATAATTAAAATTCATTTCATATCCAATTCAAAAAATTTGAACAAAAAATATATGCTCTCAAGACAGGAAAAAGCTTTGAGTGATGTTTTGTAATTGTATTGATGTTAATAATCTCTGGATGCCTTAAGATCCATGTGGTGAGAATAAATATCAAAAGTAAACCTGAAATGAAGTAAGAATGGTTGCAGTGGGATTAATTCTGTTAGATTTTCTTTGCATAGTACATGGTTCTTAAATTTGCACAGATAACTTAAAAAGAATTGTTTTCTAATTATATAAATAACATTGGAGCAGACAGTAAATGCGTAAGTGGAAAACTTAGGTGTGAGAAAGTCACAAAAATTTCCATATGCCTATGATTTTTCACTTATAAAACATTTGTAAGAAAACCTATCTTGGGTATATAAAAGACATTGTTGTAACTAAGTGAGATGAACATGGTCCACAACTCCTATCAGGGTTTTCCAGAGCAACAGAACAAACAGGAAAAAAACCACACATATATATGTTGTATATATATATAATATACACATATATAAAGAGGTTTAATGAAAGGAATTGGCTTATGTAGTTACAGAGATGAAAAGTCCCAGCATTTGTTATGGTCAAGTAAAGACGCAGGATAGCTGAAGGTGAAGTTCAAGGCCAGAGAAGGCCGATGTCCAGCTCAGAGACATTCAGGCAGATTCCCTTCTGTTCAGGCCTTTTGTTCTATTGAGTCCTTCAACTGATTGAATGAGACCCACCCACAGTAGGGAGGCAGGGAGGCCCATCTGCTTTATTCTGTGCACCTATTTGGATGTCAACCTCATCCAGAAACACTCCCAGACACACCCAGAATAATGTTTAACCAAACATCTGGGCACTCCGTGGCTTACTGATGTTGTCATATAAAATTACCCATCAAAATATCTGGGACATGCAGCAAAGAAGATAAAACTCCCCCAATTCTGCTACCCACATATAACCATTATTAGAGTTACTACATTTCCTTCCAGTCTTTCTTTTTTAATGTATCATAGATCAATGTTTTAATCACCCATTCTGTTTGATTAGGGATTTCACATTGTTTCTTATTTACTTGGGAAAAATCACAAAGAATTCCATCATGCCTCCAATTTTCCACTTACAAAACAATTAGAAAGTTTGGTTTGTATACATAAGACACTTTTTATAACCAAATAAAATAAACATAGCCCACAACTCCATCTCTCTCCCCAAGCAGCAAGAAATGTTTTTCTTCTACCTTATAAATGCCACAAGGGTGGTAGATGTTTGCAGTTCTCGAGAGACACCAAGGAATCTTCTCTGCCCTCTCAAAGCTGATGTCCATCTTATGGGAACGTCCCCAGACGTCCCGTCTATTTTCCCCAATCCAGCACTGAAGGCGTTAATATCACCACCTTCCCTGCATCGCAGGCTGGAGGTGCTAGTGACTCTGGAAAACCCCAATAAATTAAAGGTGGCAGCTTTTCTGAGGAGGGAGAGGCGGCTTGTTCAGTGTTTTAAGCTTTTTAGCTGGTATCCTTTAGCCCTGATTGATTTATTGGATATTTATGCGGTGGGCAGGGGGATTTGAAATATAACATAAGCGCTTCCTGAGATGTCAGTACTCTAACGTTAGAGGTCTGAACAAGGATGTAATTCATATCTGCAGGTGCTTACTCTAGTATCAAGTACTTCAATAACATCATGCCTGTGGAATCCACTCTTCCCCGGGGCCCTATTTGTATTCCGATATGCCCACGTCTTTTCCTATGTGTGTTTTCCTTTCTTAAGGAGCACTCATTTCCTTCAATAGGATATGTTTTATTTCATCCCTTTTCCTGCATTTACTCATATTAATGTCACCGCATGTGCTGGTAATAGCTAGGCCTGGAAATAACCCGCATAGCCTGAAACGCAACGGCTGGGATGCATTATTGGAAAAGAATGGAATGGAACAGGGTGGGAGTGAGGCTTTCTTCTAACTAAACGCAGCCCAGTGAGGGGAGGTGCTGCAGGGAATCATGGGGAGAACACAGTGGCCTCTCCCCAGCCCTGGCTGGGCTGGGAGTCAGGAGTGAAAATTCAGAGTTTGAGATACTTCATTTCCTGCTAGGAAGTTCTTGATGGATCCATAGAAGCATAGCACAGTCAAAACATCCTTTGGGGGGCTGTGTTTCTTTTATTCCTTTGTCATAGCGCCATTAAGTGAATGTTGCCAATTGGCTGAAGCAGAAACTTAAGTGTTAAGACTTCTGGGTCCGCAGGGCTGGGCCGTGGTGATAAAGTGCTGTCTTTGGGGCAGGGTTTGAGGCTCTTCTCTCCTTTCTGTTCTTATTTATTTATCTGGGAACCTGGTTGGCTTGGCAGAGGCGGTTTGCTTGGCAGAAGGAAACTCTGCTGTGGGCCTCAGGAGAATTTGTTTCATTTTCGCCCGGCCATTTTTTGGTTGTAGTTGTCATTGCTGTTTGGCAGGCCAGGGCTGCATTCGAACCTGCCAGCTCTAGTTTATATGGCTGGCGCCTTACCACTTAAGCTACAGGCGCCAAGCCCCCTCACGTTTTTCATCTGTGAAATGGACCTAGCATTTGCCTGTTATTAATATTGTACAGGACTGGGCAGCAGCTGTGGCTCAGTGGGTAGGGCGCTGGCCCCATATACCAAGGGTGGGCAGTTCAAACCCGGCCCAGGCCAAACTGCAACAAAAAAATAGCCAGGTGTTGTTGCGTGCACCTGTAGTCCCAGCTACTTGGGAGGCTGAGGCAAGAGAATCACCTAAGCCCAGGAGTTGGAGATTGCTGTGAGTTGTGACGCCACGGCACTCTACTGAGGGCAATAAAACGAGACTCTATCTCAAAAAAAAAAAAAAAAAAAAATTAAAAAAAAAATACTGTACAGGATAGTATAGAGAGAAAGGGGTACTATTTTCTGAATGTCACACGATATGGTATACATATTCTAAGCACATATAAAGAAACCAAGGGTCATATTCAAAGTTACTCCTTTAGAACACAAAATAAATTGACTTCAGGGACTATTTTAAAATGTGGGCTTGAAGATAATTACTACACACCTCTAATATTAATATGCTTATAGATTTAGAGATGCTGTAATTCAAACAGAACAGATTCACTCTTTTCCTGTGTCTGTTAAATTCCCGTTGTATCTGGTAATATAAATGTTGGAACTGGGATTCCGGGAGGGAAGTCTGGAGGGAACCGGGAGATGGGTCAGGCAGCCATTCATAGGCTCGGGCTGTTAATATTTAAACTGTTTATAAGTCAGAGAACACGATACACAGTGTGCTATGTTATACATTATCTATAACATATGCGCATCATTTTGTGCCATCTATATGTGTGAGTGGATCACGTAATATGATACAGGCCGTGGTCCCTGGGGTTCACAGTGGGTGGGCAGCTTCCCGGCTCAGACTGATGGTTTAGAAATATTCCCTTCTTGCAAGAGCCACCATGGTGAAGGCTGGGAAAAGAGATGGGGTGCGGATACTGTGAGCTTGAGCCTGCCAAAGAATTAGTCCTGGGATCTTGGAAACCTTGAGGAAAAAATTAATTTAAAACATGGGGTCTTGAAAGAACTTCAGGACAAATATTTCTGGGTTGTGGGAAAACCAGCTCAGTGGAAGCGTCATTTCACAAACATAATCTAAAGATCCTTTTCCTCTTAGAGAGTATGGTTTTCAGATGAACTAGAGGCTCTAAGCAGATAGGCTGTTCTGTCTTCTTTGCAGGCAAACTTTTATCTCCACAGATTATTTTCTTTTTTAGTACAGAATTTCATTATACAAGGTGGCTGTAAAATTCATGTGTGATTTACAGTGGCTATTACACGTGACCTTTATGGCCACCCTGTATGTATCTAGAGAGATCTTGTAGTCTTCTTGCCAAAACTGACGTGGGGTCTTTATGAAGCCGTTCCTCAGTGGGTGATCAGAGTGGGCCCAGGGAATGTTGATGGACGAGACCTGAGATGAAAGCCCTGGGGAGCGCAACACTCAAGTGCAAACCATCCTCCTCTCGCCCCCCAGGGTGTTATTCCAACTGAAATAACCCAGCCCTCCACCAGAGTACTGCGGGTGGCTTACCTAGAGCAGGGAGAGATTTAGGCCAAGGAATGTTTGTGGCCAGAAGGCTGTTTCCCCTGAGGCTGAGAATCCCTGTGGTCGATTGCCTAGTAAGGGGACATATCTGGGGGTACAAAGGAGACCCTGGGAAGGGGGGAGCTAGATGACCCTCTGGCACCAGAGTGAAGGAGGCGATGGCTGAGACCGGCCATCCTGTCTAGTGAAATGCAGCTACATCCTTGCTGTGACTTCCTCTGTGACAGATGTCCTGCCATTCTCACTGTCCTCAGGGCCTTAGCATAGCTTCACTGGTCTTCGCTGAGCTAGAGGACTAAAGGGCTCTGTCCATACTGGGGACAGAGTGCCATGAGGGAGAGCAAACTCCCAGCACCACTGCAGAGAGGCAGCTTCTGTTCTAGGGAGGACAGTGGTGCCAAAGCTCTTGGAAGTCCCCAACAGTTCAGAGAGTGGTGGCCCAAGGAAGGACCTTGACTGGAGGTCAGGAGGTAAGCAGGTGCGAGGGCCAGTGCCCCTGGATTTGTACCAATGCTGGAGCCGCTATGTCCCCACCACACTGCACCTGTACTCTAAGGGCACCCAGCCTCTAGCTCCTAACCATCCTCCCCATACTGCTACCACGCTGGAGGGGCCACCCACCCAGGCGATGTGGGCTGTTGTTAGAGCGCTGCCTGGCTTACAGCCCTCACAGCCAAAACTCCTGCACAGGGCTCACACAGCACGGCAGGGCCTGACGTGGCCCTCTCACTTCTCTCTCCACACCCAGCATGTGCACCGTAACTTGCAGCTCCCACCGATGTCACGTGTCACATGTTCTTGGGACGTGGTAGATGCTCGCACCTCCGTAGGGTCTCTGTATTTCAGCCAGGCTGGTCTCCTTTCGGCTCGTGACCCTGGTGGCTCTGTCTCCTTGCCATTGTATCCTTTTCCCTCCTGCAGGACTGCTGCTCTGCTACCCCGCCACTGCCCTTGGCCTCTGCCTTGTCAATCAGGTCAGGCTTCAGACGCTACTTCCTTCAGGAGAAGCTGTTTCTGATGCTCCCACTGCAGTCTGAGGCTCTCCCTCCCCAAACCTCCTTTCTCCCTCTCTTCTCACAGATGGCAAAGGTTCCCCCTGCCTCCGCCTGCCCCCTGTCTCTCTTACCCTTCATGACATTTCTCTGAAAAATCTCCAAAACTGCTCATTTTGCTCTGGCTTCTGCTCTGGAGCACCAGGACTGACTCGGTTCTGTCCTTTATCAGAGACTTTGGCCCCAGACTTGATTCTCCTTTTCAAGTCTGATCCTTTCCTCCACAGCTGCCTCCCTATCTGCCTTACTAGTAGAAGTTCACCATCAATTGTACAAAGAGGCAGAGTGGCTCTGCACTTGTCACATGGCCCCTAAGGGCCTTCCACAGTAAAGGAAGCAAATATATGTGTGTGAGAACTTGGAACCCTACATGAGGTTAGTGTGCCTGTTTTGTCCAGGAGGAAACTGAGGCTTCGGGGGTTTTAAACTTTATTTTTTAGAGACAGAGTCACACAATGTTGCCCAAGCTGGCCTCAAACCTTGGACTCAAGTGATCCTCCTACCTCAGCCTCCCAAGTAGCCGATACGACAGGTGCACGCTGCCATGCTTGCCTTGGCTTGGGAAGTTTTTATACTTGTTTCTAAACAGTTTAGAACTCAGGTTTGTTCCCACTGTACTTTTCCCCCAAGACACTTTGCATTTCAAAGTTAAAAGTAAATAAGCATTTGACTGGCATATATGAAGAACAACTATATGTAAGGCATTATGGCAAGCACTAAGGATTATGACTAAGCATTGTGGTCTTCCTCCTCAATCAGGTGACCGTCAAGGGGGTCATGTGAATAAACAGTAAAACATGTGGTGCCAACAGTCAACACTGGGGTGGGGTGGAGGGAGGACGTGGACAAGCCAAAGCTTTTAAGAATCTAGGGAATTTGGGTAGAGGGAAAAAAATGAAAATTTCAGACATGGGGGGGATCTGCTTAAGCAAAACGTGGACAGTTAGAAACTAGCCCTGGATGTTTGGGGGATCTGCGAGAAAATCTATTTCATCAGAATAGAGTTTCCTCCGGAAATAAGGGAAGGTGAAATTGGCCAGATAATGGAATCCCTCAAATGTCTATACATAGTAAAGAGACCTTCTTAATTGGAGGAATGATACAGTGCTGGTTCAGAAAACCAAAGCCAAAGCTGAGGTCACCATGCTGTCCAGGCTTGGAATCCAATGACTGGGGGAGTCACTTCCTCTGGTGAGGTATGTTCTTATTTCAATTGATTCCTAAAGTGCATTTTACATATGAAGGAGGGTTATTCAACTACTCATGTTTATATGATCCCACTATGGTAAGACAGGCCTCCCCCTTCTACTCATTCACCCCCTTCTTGACGTTCTGGACATTTAAGGAATGAAAGAGGCCTTTGGTGTTATAAGAAAAAATACACCATCCCACGTAAGGAGATAAACTTAGTGGGAGGCCAATCTTTACAATATACAAGATGTCAGGACCTCTTCTGGACATCAGTGCTAGAGGCTGATCTAAATATAAATCTAATTTAAAAGGAGGTGGACTTTCAGGCCAGGCTTCAAACTGGGAGACAGGAGGTAGGGGTGGACAGAGTAAAGGCCTAACTTAGATCATGGGTATCTTTTTCCATTTTCCATTGCTATAACAAATATCATAAACTGGTAATTTATGAAGAGAAGAATTTTATTAGTTCACAGTTCTGGAGGCTGGGAAGTCCAAGAGCATAGCACTGGAGCTGGTGGGTGTTATCCCGTGCCAGAAGGTGGGAGCAAGTACATAAGAAAGAGAAAAAAGAGAAAAGCTTGTAGGGCAGACTTGCTTTACAGCAACCCATTCTCAGGGTAACTCAACTGGTCTAGAGAAATGACATTTATCCATTCATGAGACTCTGCCCCCAGACCCAAACACACCCCCCGACTATGCTTCACTTCCCAACACTGCAGCCTTGGGTATCAAGGCTTTTAATATGTGATCCTGGGGGAAAAACCCTCAAACCACAGCACTCAGAAATGAGAGATGAGAGAGAGATCACGAGAGATTGTCCAGTGAGATGCTTTCTACTTACTGTGATCTGGCCAAAGGGTTTGTTCTGAGAGTTGTTTTCAGCACACAGGTTTTGAACACCTTTTTTCATATTTATCCCTAAGTATTTCCTATTTTTGTTGCTATTGTAAATGATATCACTTTAAAATTACAGTTTGTGATTGTCCGTTGCTACCATATAGAACTACAACTGATCTTTGTGTATTAATTTTTTTTATTTTGAAACCTTGACAAAAATCATGTATTACTACCAGTGTCTCTGTTTTCACTTTGGTTCTTCTAAAAGTATCTTCTATGTCTCATTTAGTTTGTTCTATCTTTTCTCTGGCATCTTGAATATATGGAATACAATTATAAAGACTTCTAATGCTGTCCCTGTGTCATTCATGGGTCAGTTGTAATTGATTACTTTTTTCCCCTCATTATGGGTTGTATGTTTCTTCTTGTTTACATGCCTGCTAATTTTTGACCGGATGCCAGATATTGTGAAGTTCACATTATTTTGTGCTAGGTATTTTTGTATCACCACAAATAACATAGAGCTTTGTTCTGGGATGCAGTTAAATTATTTAAAAGTGGTTCAATCCTTTTGGGTCCTGCTTTCAAGCCCGTTTATGTAAGATGTATTGTAAGAGTACATCAGTGAGGCAAGGCCCTTTTTTGTACTCTGATGCCTTGTGTACTGTGAGATTTTCTACTCTGGCCTATTCCCGGCCCTGAATATTCTCTGGGCTTTGTTTCCTTTAATCCTTTCCGGTTCTTTTTCTGGCCTCAGCTGGTTCAATTATTCAGTCCCCTACGCAATGGAGACCCTCTGCAGGTCTGCCGAGTTCTCTGCCTGTGCTGCTCTCATCTCCGTTACTGTGCCCTGCACCCTCTACTTGCTTTGGCTTTCCCTGACTCCCAGCTCCACTTCCCCAGTTCAGGGGGACCGCAGGGCTCTGCCCCATCTGTGCAGCAGATCAGAAACTTTCTCCGGGCAATCCATTTGGGCCAACATAAGGCTCACCTCATTTGTTTTCCATTACCCAGGGATCACTGTTCTTTGTTTTCTTGTGTCCTGTATCTTAAGAACCATTGCATCACATATACTATCTGGGGTTTTCGCTGTTTCATGAGTGAGGATAAACTAGTCCCTATTGCTCCATCTTAGCCACAAGTGGGAGTCCACGCCCACTCTCCCAAGGTCAAGGCCTGCACATGTCCATTGACTGTCTGTGGGTGAAAACTACCTGTGTGACTTCCCTTGGGTACAATGGTGATGGGGAAATGCAGGTCTGGGCTGAGTGGTTATTTCTCAGCACTGAGTCTGCCTAGGAGTGGGGAAGTATGGCTTTTGGCAGCCAGCTAGCTGTCCACAGCGTTCTCATCCTTATTTTACAGATTAGCAAACTGAGAGAGGCTCAAGTAAGGAAACCGCCTGGCGATGGCCATGGCTGCACTTAACTGATCCTCAAGGCCTCGGCCTCATAACTCATGTTTCTGTTCAGGGGGCTCTAAAAACCATAAAATCAGTTGACCTCACAAACTATCTGTTAGAGCCAGGAGGAGTCTTCATTGCAAAAACAATTCTCTCAGCGTTCCATGTGGGATTGTGTATGTGGGGAGAGAAATTTTTAAAATAAAACGGAGTTAGACTTCTAGGGAGCTGAGGTTTGTTTTCTTTGTTTGACTAAAACTTCAAGTAAAAGAAGGCCCTGTTGTGGGAATAATTAGCCACAATGGGTGGGTATAAATCCAGAGAGAGAAATAATTCATCAACTTTAAAGCAACTCATTTAAAACTGCAAGTGTGGTTTATCTGACCTGCATTTGGGAGCAAATATTAATGAAGAAGTAAAAGCAGCTTATGGCTTTTCAGTTCTTTCATTTCCCACTAGATGTCTTTGATAGAAACTAATTATCAATGCTCTTGATTTAATTTGGAAAAAAATTGGATGAAGGTTTTCCTTAAGTCCCATGTCAGCGTTCATAACCCGGGAGAACTAAAATTCACCTCTGCTCCTTCCTTAGTAACTGCTCCAGCCAGCAGAGTCCAAGGAGCCCTCATTAGAAAACAAGAAACATTATTATTATTATGGTGATTATTATTTTTTAAATAAAAATTTCTTGTGGGAATGCAGAAAAACCAGAGGAAAATTGCCCAGCGCTAAAGCTGCTTTTATTAACCCATTAAGCAGACACCACAAAACTTTTATTAATTGAAACCCAACCAAATTGAACTCATTTTTTTTGTGTGCGTATGCATTCTACTTTCAAGAAGAAAAGAGTCAAAGGCAAGGATACTAAATGCTGTCAGGTACTTACCCTAAAATCCACTTTCAATACCATATCTAGGATGCGTTCTGTATGTAGCCCAATCATGTGTACTTTGTAGATCATATATGCAGAGAAGTTCATTCTCTTCTTTTCTCATTTTTTTTTTCTTTCTTACTATGGAATATATTGAGTGTCAAATGCAGTTTATTCTCAATTGTTGAGAATAATATTAATGTCTCCAGTTCTCTTCTTTCTTTTGGTTTATGATTGAGATGGGCGCTGACACCATCTTTGGTAACCTCGTCTATACAATGGGATACGCACCAATACCTCCTTATAGGATTGTTGGGTTGAGTGAGTTAATATGTGTCTATTGCCAGAGCTGCTGGCATGAAGGAAGTGCCTGGTGTTTGCCATCATCACTCCTGTTATTCTACATGGCAGTCCTGGCTGTCACTTTTCCTCCTCTCTAGCCATAGCATCAACTCTCATTTATTTGCTAATACTGATGGCACACAAAGAGAAATGTGGAAATGTGCAAATGTACACGTGTGTTTGTGACTATGGCTGTGTGCCATGGTTTATGTGTTGAGCCTTTCTTTTCATTGACCAAGTCATCAGGCCCATAGGTGGGGTTCCCTAGCCTTCCGATCTACCCTGTAGGACGGTGTAATGCTGCCGTTGAGAGCTCACGTCTTCCATTTTGACTATGGCTGTTTTTTTCTAGTGAAGTTAGAATCATCCGGCTGGCTAGGCCTCCTGTGCAAGTGGAATCCATCCAGACTCTGGAAGACTTGAGGCCCGAATGTCCCTCTCTTCATCCACCAAGGGACAGCTATGACACACTCTGGTAGAAAACTGACCACCAGTAAATCCATCATGCCTCCCCTCCCTGTTGTCTTTGGTTATCATCCAAGAGCCTTTAACTTTCTCTCATCTTATGCTCTCTGCTTGCTCTCCCCGGCCCCACTTCCTCACTTCTCTCCATCCAAGCCCTCCACTGGCCCCACAGTGAGCAAACTCTCTGCAAACTCAACCTCTTCCCTGATGGCTCCCTTGATGTCCAGGCCTTCACTGAATCCTAGCTGTGTCCTAAGGGCTCTGCTTCTCTGTTCCTTGTCAAATACTGCTCTTGTCTACAGTTTTTGCTAGAGTTTTGTCCCTCTGACTCCTGTCTCCTCCATCCTCCCGACAAGTATACTTCACTCAGGGGAGCCCCTGGCCTGGGGCTGCTGTTCCCACTTGCCACTGTTAGTCCTGATCATCTCCATGACATTCACTGTGCTCCCAGCAAGCCTCTCCATGGACACACACTGCACTTTACTGAAACCCACAACTGTCCCATCTCCGAGAGAACAAGGGTGGACATGCCCAGCCCCGACCTACAACTCCTGATTGTGCAGCTCCCTCATCAGTTACACCTGTTCCAGGTGGACCTTGACCTTATGGGCTCTTGTTATTGTCCTTTATCTCTTAAAGCTCAACTCTTTCCCTATTCAGGGAAAGAGTTCATTTTACTTTCTACCCTGCTTAGACATTTTGGTTCATTGTTTCCACATCTCTCTTGCCTATCGACTTCCTCCCTTACATCTCCTTTTTTTGTCATGTCCACCCCTCAAAACCCTGGATCCATGTGTTGGACTTCATCTTGCTAAAGCAAATAGAACTGTTGTACATACACTCTAAATTTGTGTTTTCAGCCTTAACTGGGCTTTCTTATTCTCTCAGTTGATGATTTCAAAACGTTTTCATTCCTCTCCACACAACACCCTACCTTTTAGGCCCTCTGATCTCACCTCCTGTGTCTCTCATACTCGCTTACACCTGTCCGGCCACATCGCCCTCCTTGCTGAGTCTTGACTATCATCTCCGAGGGTCAGTTTGTATGTCAGCTTACCTAAGCTACCTAGTCCCCAAGTAGTCAGTCAAACACTAAATTGACATTGTTTGACTTGGCTTTTTCTTGATGCTGGCCGTTCCCTCCTATGATTTGCTTTGCTTTCTCTTTTTTCATCACCGTTTTACTTAGATGCTGGGTTTCAGCTCATGCACCCTCTATTTATTGATCTCAGCAGGTATCACATAGTATCATGGCAATTGTAGTCATGGCTTTGACCTGCCTGTGGAGTCCCTCATCTGAAAGCTCCCCAAGGGTGTATGTTCTGTGGTTTGCATCCAAACCACATCCAAATATGGGTGGAATCTCTCCATATTTTCCTATTTGATTTCTGATGGGAGAGAAAGGCTGACCAACCTAATTACCTGTTGGGTGGAATGTTTCATGCCAGACTCCCTCACTGGGTGGGGATCAGCCTGTAGATTGGCCAACCTTGGACCAGCTGCCCATTTCTGGTCCAATTTAAAGACTATCTCTCATTCAAGGAACATCTGCCATTGCTTGGGGAGTTTGGGTGCCAAAGACCCCATAGAAAGAGCTGGTGGGCTTGTTAAGCATTCTGAATGGCATGTTCAATTTCAATAGCAGCTTTAGAATCAAGCTCTGAGCTTGATTAATCTGCCTACTGGTTATTTCCTAGCACTTACTCTTTTCCAGAAGAGCATATTTGGTTGGGTCAGGTTGCTACCATTCAATTCGAGCACTTCCAGTGAGGGGTGTCTGCCTCCCAGCCCACCCTAGAGGTGACTGGCCTTCCTCGTGCTTTGAAGGATGGCTTGCCCATGGTTTTCATTGATCTCTGGTCCCGTGTGGCCCAAATGGGTTCACTTAACAGAGAACACACATGCAAGGAAGGCGACCCATAAGGGAAAAAACCTCTTGGGCTTTACTTCCCTCCCCTCAGAAGGAGGCAATATATGTAGCATTCTGGGGCTTTATGTTTATGAGACATAGTTAGAAAACAAGGGGTTCTATGTCAGTGAATCTTCCCGACAGCTGAATATATTCCATTTTAAACAGCGAAACTTAGAAACAACACAACATTTAAAGCACCTGATAAGAATACAGTAGAACCTCCATAGTTGACCACCTCCTTAAGTGGATCTCATTTTCACAGACCAGACATGCATCACACGTACTCAATGCAAGTTCCTTATGTTGACCACCTCTGTATTTTCATCAGTCTATTACAGCCCCTTGGGTGGTCAACTTACAGAGGCTCTACTGTATTTCTAAAAAGTGTTTGGTATTTCCAGCTTTCATTAACTGAGAATATTGAAGGTTATTTAACTTTTGGAATATTATGTGCATCAGTCGTTGTTCTGGGCCCTCAGGCTTTTGAGCTGTGAAGAGCTGTTAGTTCCAGGAGTAAATGGCCTCAGCGCCTTAGCTTTTATTAGTTTTGCTTTTAATCATTATTCAATATCTTCAAACTCTGTGTCTTCTTGAATCATCTCTGTTGCATCTTCTTCTCTTCAGTGTGCTACACTCCATCCATTGTTGGCTGAGAGACCAGAAGAGCAAGACGGGGAGAGATGCCTGTTGACTGTCAGTCATTGCTGAGTGAGGAAATTCCCTTCTCCTTGACAGTTATGACTTTCCAGCGTAGAGGTGGTTTCTCCCCACCTACTTCACATAGCATGTCAGATCCTGCGGCCTAAACCATATTACCCCTGTGCTGATATTTAGAAAAACCTAAAGTTAGTGTCAACTAGATTTGAAAGGGTTTCTTACCCTCGCCTCACCTCCCTTAACATATTTTAGGTTCCCTCTAGTGCCTCCTCTGAGAATAGCTGAATATTCTTTATCTTGGCTTATTTCCTTGTGGGTTAAAAGAAGCACTTAGGGATCTAAATGTAGACCCGCTGTTTGATCCTTCAATTCCCCTACTAGGTGGATATACAAAAGACCAAAATCACTTGGCAACAAAGATATTTGCACCAGATTGTTGATTGCAGCTCAATTCATAATTGCCAAGTCTTGGAAGAAGCCCAAGTGCCCATCGACCCGTGAACGGATTAATAAATTGTGGTATATGTATACCATGGAATACTATACAGCATTAAAAAAAGATGGAGACTTCACCTCTTTTATGTTTACATGGATGGAGCTGGAAAATATTCTTCTCAGTAAAGTATTTTGGGAATGGAAAAAAAAAATGCAATGTACTCAGTACTACTATAAAACCAATTTATAATCACTCATGCTTTCCTATGAAAACTATAGCCCAGGATGAAGGAGGGAAGGGGAGAGAGATGGGAAGGGAGCGGGGTGTTCCATAGAGGAAAGGTTAATGGTGGGACCACACCTGTGGAGCATATTGCAAGGGTACAAGTCAAATCTATCAAGTATTGAACACAAATGTCTTAACACTGTGATTAAGTAAATGAGATGAAAGCTATGTTAATTAGTAGGATATAAGCACTCCAATTTCTACAAATAACCAACACATTGAATCCCACAAAGGCATACATGTATTCATGATCTATGTATGTATGACTTAAAAAAAAAAAAGAAGCACCTTCCACTATTGATGCTGTAAATTTTTAGGAGATAGGGATGATAACAGTAACAGTTAAAATAACCATATCTTCCCTGTCCAAAGGCAGTTGTCCAAACTCGATCTTTCTCTTCTAGGTAAAAGATATATGGTTTTGGATCAGAGATCTTACTGATGCAGCCAGGGTATTTGGGAAGAATAGCGCAGAGGTGTGGGAGAGAGGCAGGGAGTCACCTCAAGGCTATTTAGCCAGAGAGATGGGCCCAGGAATGGAAGCCAGCCCAGCAGTAGATGGCATCTTCCATGTTGTCATTCCCTCCTTTCTCCATTCCCCTTATCATCTCATTGTGAGACAAACCAGAGTCAATCGGGCCGTTGGTGCATGTTCCAGGGCCTGAGTAAGCACGGCCTCCTCCACCAACCTTGGCCACAGTGTCCTGGAATGGTTCCCATCTGTGAAGAGGAAGGCTTGGGAGAGAAACTGACCTGTTGTACAGAGTCTGATAACAGGACAGGACTGAGGTCATATTTCAAAGAACTCCAGGGAACTGGGGTGAGGGCAAGGATTATCACATTAAGAAGACTTTTGGAGACACCAACAGATATTTACCAGCTGTATCTTCAAAGAAGAATTTATCTTGGTCTTTTCTAATTTTTCTCTGTCTGGCCTTACAGACTGAAAAAGAGACACCATATATCTTCTTCAGAATATATTCTTGGAATAGTAGATGAGAAGAATTAGGAAATAACAGCTCAAGTTAAATTAGATGTGTAGTTACAAAATCACAGGTCTATGCTGCAGAAGGCTTGGGAGATTTTCTACAGAACTGGCAGAACTACACACTGGTTTGTGCATTCCCACTGTAATACTGCAGATAATGGTATATTCTGGAGCACCTCTAATGACAGGGAATTCAGAATATCCTAAGGAATCCTGGGCCAGTCTTAGATCTAATTATTAGAGATTGTTGTAAGGTATGATTTACATTTATATTTCTCATAGAAATATAACTCCAATTCTTCTTCACATGCCAGACCTAAAACCTGTGGGTAACTATTAGCATCTTTTCAAGGCCAAACGTTTAAATTTTTGTTGGGTTTCAAGGCAGCTGCCTACATCCTAAAATGTCAGGGTTTCAGGCAGCTGCCTGTGTCCTCGGTTCTTGGAGTACTCTTGGTCGAAAAATGACCACTCACCCCAAAGTAAGGCAAGAGTAAAACAAAGTTTATCCAGGAAGAGAAAGATAGGTTACAGAGCAAGAAACAGGCTCACAGAGCAAGATGCAGGTTAAAAGAGCAGGATACGTTTACCATAGACAGCAAACGGACCTCATTGTCATAGCAAGTAGGCAAAGAGGCCTAGGTTATGGCCGGAGCTTCCATCTTATACTGTCTGAGTTGATCCTACCTTGTGGTTCACAGTTCACCTTGGAACAAAATCTTAGGGCTCTTGCAGACCTCCCTGAGCCTCTCTGAGAGCCCCTTGGGGGTATGTGTGGACTGCAGTGTAGATTTAAGCTAATGACATGATAATTAGCCGTGAGGCTGTTATAAGGCACTTTCAAAGACTCCATCGCACCTGTTGCTAGGCCAGAGTATCTTCTACCTCCTTTTGCAGTTGGCACACTAAGTTCAGACTGGCAGACTGATTGGAAGGGTGCTCCCTCCTCCTCCCAGGTATGAGCAATCACTTGGGGAAGAATTAAGGTGGGCAGCATCATGACGGGGGACTGGGGACTCACCCTTGTCCTTTTTCCCTGGGAGAGCTAGATTTCTAACTACCTACCTAACAGTTTCAACTTGTGTTTTATTCTATTGGTTTCAAGCCTCTTCACTCTTCTAGCTGTTCTTTTCTAAGGAAGTTTTGATTCATCACTCTTTGTCCATGTGGTACCAAGCATGGTCTAATCAGTACAGGGGAGGGGGATGAGACAATCACTTCTCTTATGATGGACTCACTGTCTCCAATATGTGTAGCAGAGCTTGGGATCACATTGGATTTGGGGTTTGCAATCCATCAAACGCAAGCTACAATTGTTCCAGTGTTTGCATTGATGGTTTTCAAACCCAACCAACTTTGTCATATCTCACAGGGGTCTAAGTCTCAAAGTGTTAAGGGGCAAAGCACATTTGGTGAGACCTTTGGACGGCTTCAGAGATCAAGCTGAGCCTGCAGGATGGAGGATAGTGCAGCTTCTCACAACGAACCCAGGATGGTGTCTGAAGACCTTGCGGGTTACTCCCTAGGAAGGCGAGCAAAGCACTGGGGCTGTAACTCTGAGTTGAAACTTGGGAACATCTTCCTGGGGAGCAGGGTGCCAAGTTGGGGGGGGGGCTGAGGAGTCATCCTGGGGGCCCATCCTCGCAAGAGCCAAGGAATGAGATATGCTGACCACAAAACAAAACTGGTCACGAAGAGTCTGGAAGACAAATTGTTTCTGGGGGTCTAATCATAGAAAATGGTGGAAGCGGGTTTTAACCACTCAGGCGAGCTTTTTTGGCTTTACCCCATCTGGTCTTTTAAGGAGCCCAAGGCATGTTTGTCAGCATGGACTAGGGCAGATACTCATGTTGCAAATTTATGAAAATTGGCCCATTGTCTCAGACTGTATAAGCAGATTAGAGCCCTGTAGTCTGTTGTGTATCCCTCCTAGCTGCCTGTCATCAGCTGATTTAATAAACATACCACCACGGTCTTCATCTAAGTCACTGCAAATGTTTAGCTGAGGAGGCCAAGGACAGATAGTTCTATGGCAATGACATAAAACCCTCCCTTTTGGTTGACAGTCATTTATTAATTAAACTCTTTGAGGGGAGCCATCCAAGGGTTTGCTAATCTATCTAATGGTACCAGCATTGAATTCAGATTTCTAAATCTGGTTCATTAGGATCTAATGAGCGACTCTGTCAAATGTCTTGCTAAAATGTAATTTATGATGAGATTTGCAATTCTGTGTGCCAAAAGGAGAATGGAGGTTAGATGGGCATGATTTATTCTTTTTATTATTATTATTATTATTATTATTATTATTATGTCAAATACACATAGATCATGAATACATTCATGCACATGCACATGTGGGGTACAATGTGCTGATTTTTTTTTATACAATCTGACGAGGCTGGATCAAACTAATCAACGTAGCTTTCACCTCATTTACTTGATTATTGTGCCAAAACATTTATGGTCTACACTTGACAGATTTGATTTGTACCCTTGCCATATGCCCCATAGGTGTGGTCCCACCTTTTACCCTCCCTCTGTCAAACCTCCCCCCGCCCCTCCCTTCCCACTCCATTTCTCTCCTTCATCCTGGGCTATAGTTGTCTTTCATAAGAAAGTGCAAGTAAATACAAGTAAGTTTCATAGCAGTGCTGAGTACATTGGATACTTTTTCCTCCATTCTTGATTTATTCTTAGTGAACCCATTCTGACTCTTGGTGATCCACCACTTTCTTTTCAAAATGGTGATCCTTGCTTTCCTTTAAAAATATGTGTACAAACCATTTCTTTAAACGCCCAACTTTAAATCATTAAGCCTACTGGTCTTTAATTGATAGAATCTTTTTTTCTGCCTTTTCTTATAAATAAGAAAAATATTCAGTCCTCTCCAGCTTACTGAGACTTCTCTCATTCTCCAGAATTGTTCAGGAAGTATCTATAGCAGTTCACTTTTCATTGTTTCTAATGGACTCCAGTGGTATAATATGTTAGGACCTGGAGATTTGAAGTCATTGAGAGCAATGCTAACCAACTCTGGCTTTTCTCTTAGAATATGTGTGTTAACTTTTCTAATATGAAAATCAATTGCCTTACAATAAGATAGAAAAATAAATTAAAAGGCTAGAACTGAGTAGTTCTTTTTCCAGCCATAATCAGTTAATTTTCGGCAAGCATAAGACTTCCTTATTCTTGCTGGTCTTAATATTCCTTTACAAGTCTCTTTTCTTGGTCATTGTTGGTTCTTATCTGGGTAAAACCCAGAAAAGTGCTGTCATTTACAGGGGTCTGACTTCAGGTTGTTGTTTTTTTTTAATGGTTAATATGGTAATTTATTTTTTTATTGTTGGGGGATTCATTGAGGGTACAGAGAAACAGTTTACACTGATTACATTTCTTAGGTAAAGTCCCTCTTATAATTGTGTCCTGACTCCAAGAGGTGTGTCACATACCATGACCCCCCAACAGCTCTCTCCACTACCCCCTTCTCCCACCCCCCACCATGTACTAGGTCACCAATTGTGCTCATATCAGAATTGAGTATACTGGATTCTTGATTCTCCATTCTTGTGATGCTTTGCTAAGAATATGTTCCACCTCCATCCAGGCTTAGATAGAAAAAGAACCAGAGGGAGAGAGAAATAAAAGATTCCACATACCCATGAATTTCTCTCCTCTTCATCTTTATTTCTATGCTTCCACTTTCTCTGAGTCAGAGAAAGACTCAGAGGTCACAGGTCGCAAAAGGAGGAAGCAGAGATGGAAGGGAGGAGATAAGAGAAAAGGGGAACGGGCATTGTGTCAGAGAGGCAGCGGCAGCATTTCAAACCCAGGAAGGACCACAGCGTCCATTTGGCCTAACTTCTTCATGTCATTGATGAAATATGAGCGTTTCATTTGGCGTTTAATACCACTCTGCTGGAAAAAAAGAAAAAAACATGAAGAAATTGAGGTCGAAAGACATAGGTTAAGCGACTTGTCTAAAGTTACAAGGCTAGTGAGTGTCGGAGCAAGGGCTAGAAGCCAGCCACCTATCTGGTCATCTCCCACCACGTGGCTCTGCTCCCCTCTGGAGGGGGGGTGGTGGTGGTGGAGGTCTGTGGGGACCAGCAAAGAGGAGGGGGGAAAGCCAACTTATCTGTTGGCCCTTGGCCTCCTGTATGACTTTATTTTCTTTAAGCAAAATAAAGTTTATAGCTGCTTCACCTAGTCAATCTGAACTTCACGGTTTCCCCACCCTTCCAGAGAGTTCTAGTTGCCGGGAGGCCTCCACCAGGCTGCAGCGTGACAGGTCTAACCGTGGGACCCAGCAAGGTACTGCTGGGTTAACTCATGCTAATGGATTGCACTCACCTTATTAACCATGGGTCTCCATAAGCTTGGTCCAATCCATTCTATTTCCTGAAATCTTTTCAAGTTCCTAAAACCTCACCTACCCTAGAATATGAAAACACATTGAAACAGAATTTTATTTATTTTCCTTTTTTTTTTTTTTTTGAGACAGAGTCTCACTTTGTCGCCCTTGTTAGAGTGCTGTAGCATCATAGCTACAGCGACCTCAAACCATCCTCTTGCCTCAGCCTCCCAAGTAGCTGGGATTGCAGGTGGGCACCGCAAAGCCTGGCTATATTTTTTTAGAGATGGGGTCTTGCTCTTGCTCTTGCTCAGGCTGTTCTCAAACCCATGAGCTCAGGCAATCCACCCGCCTTGGAAGTGCTAGGGTTACAGGCATGAGCCACCATGCCAGACCCCTGAAACAGAATTTTAAACAGAATCTAAAGTGAATTCTGTTCAAGGGAGTCCCCCACCCCCATCTCCACACTTGCTGTTTCCTGATCCTAGATAATTGAGAACTAAAGCAGGTTTTCAAAAATGTTTCACATTCCCTTTGCTTCTCATCTCTAGAAAACCCTCCAGGTCAAGAACTTTGGTATCAGGGTACAGAGTTTGAGGTCATACAGATCTGATTTCAAACACAAGCTGTCACACATTTGTGATCCCGTGGGGAGGGGACTTACCCACTCTGATACAAGTTATATAGCAACGTAGAAGTACTGGGGAGACGGTTCTTGTTGTGATATGGGACCCGTGCCTGGGAAGCATCATGTGATCCACGTGTGTCCATCACACCTGGGCTTGAAACCTAATGTGTCACTCTCTGAATGTGAATGGGGAGAAAGCTATTTGATTTCTTTATGTCTTAGTTCTCTGCCCTATGATAAGAATATCTCATTACCAGTATCTTACAGGGATACTAACAGTGACCCATAGTTGTGAGGACAAGTTGAGGTAATGCAGGTGCAATGCTTCATACCGAACTTGGCACGTGTTAAACATTAACTACCATTTACGTCCTAATGTTGTGTGATTTCTTCATGAACCAGTTGGTGTCCTCGGGACACTGAGCAAGCTGGTGTAAAGTTCTTGGTTAAAACATCTGCCAAGCCCCAGTCCTGGCACCAGTCTTGGGATAAACGTCTTCAGCACAGCCTCGGCTCGGCCAAGAAGTCAAGCATCAGATTTTATGGGTCTGACGAAGACGTTTGAAATATTGTCCGAGACTGTCAAAGAATACTTATACCCACTCTGAGAAAGGGCCGTTCTTAATTTTCATCTTTCCTGCAAGTCAGAATGATATACACTCTCCAAATAATGGCAGTTTCCTCGTCCTGAAGTTACAGCAGCTTGGTGATACAATAAACAGCACCCTGTTACAAGGGCCGCATAAAACATGGCCTGACATTTCTTTAAAAGTAAAAAGAAACACAACTGCGGCAGATGACCTTCCCTCCGAGGGCACAGCTGTTTTGTGTGGTTAGAAGGGCCCGTGGTTTCATACTTAGGGGTTAGAATATATGACTGACTTTTCACAAAGTGTTTCCATGAGAAATTACAGTATGTTCCAAAGGGGAGCCCCGATTCTGCTGCGCACACAGCAGGCAGGGGGAGGTTTTTTCCTCTTGATGTTTTCCAAATGATAATTCTACTGAATATTCGTTACTAGAAACTTCTTTGGTGTATGCAGGGTGAACAGTATCGAGAATATTAGGGTGTCTTCTGTTTCCTGGGAGAGATTAATGATGCACCATTGGAAACCCCTGTATTTGTGAGGAATCACCCCAAACATTGCTATTTTAAAATTTCTGCAGAAAATTTAAAATCGTCACTTTGTTAGAGATGGTGGGTGATTTAAATTTCATCTAAAAATGTTTTTCTTCCTGTAAAAGGTTATTTGTATGGTGCATCAAAACAGTAATGGAAATGTAATAAGTCTAAAAAAAAAAAAAAAAGACTTCTAATTGTGCTGTACTGTGTTGGTGACCCTGGATTTCTTCTTTTACTTTTTCTTCAAATTATCTCAAATATGTTTTTCTTTTCTTCTTAGTAAAAAATGAAATTAAAAAGAAGTGTTACAAATCCATTTAATTTTTTGATTGCATTGTCCTAGGCATCAATGGTAACTGAAAACATTTCTGTTAAAGCATCGGACCCCAGGCCCCCCAACTCCTATACTCTAAATTAGAATGAGTCCTTTGAGACAGAGTTTGGCAGCCTCTCTGTAGGGTGGGGTGGAGCACACGCCAGTTACTGACGGCAGTGGTTCCAGTATAAAACTGTCCTCATTGCTCATATCCAGAGCCCTGCGGCTGGCCTGCCAACAGCGGCGCCTGGAGCACACGTCCCAGCGTGGTGGGACGTTTGTTCTCATTCATCTCTGGTCTCTCACTTTGTCCCGTGTGACCAAAGCTGGGCATATGCAAAATGGCCGGCTTGGTTGAGAAGTACCAGCCGAGGCCCCGAACCAGTTGCCTTATTGGTAATTAGACCACACTGGCATTGAACCCATGACCTCAGCCTCATTAGAGCTGCATTTGGGCCAACTGAGTTGACCAGAAACAGATTTGGAACAGTGAGTGCTAGAGGTCTTTGGTGCAGGGTCAAAGGCCTGTTTATACTATCCGAGGGTGTAAGTGGATTTTTATTCTACCGTTTTGAAAGAGAAGCAGCAGCGAGTGAGATGGCCCAGTGCATGGGTCACTGGTCTCTGCTTCACGTGTGTGGATCCTACAGCACTGCTGCTCTGGCCAACTCTCACCTCCCTTCAGCTGGCGCTCCCCGTCACTCAAGGGTTAAAAAGGGGAGAGACAAGTGGTTTCACAGGACAATGCCACTCCTCGCCCCCAGGTGTGAATGGCTGAAAGTAACAACAGCACTAGGCTTAAAGCATGACTTCAGAAAGGAGTTCCTTGGAAATGACACTCTCTGACTTAAAAAATATGCAAGTCTGAAGTGGTGTCCATGGTTAATTGTTATGTTCAGCCTTTGCTTTTCAAGGAGATCTAAACACAAGTAACTAGTCCTCCCTTTGTGTAGAAAGGGAATCAGTTTTCCAGCAGTGGAGAAGGATGAAATGGAGCAGGCAGGATGTAAGAATGAGGAGAGACCCTGGGTGCTACATCCAGGAAATGGAATAGAAATAAATTTGAAATATGACAGAATTTCATCTGTGATAACCCCAGCATTTTGACCCCCTGGGAAGAGAATGGATTGCCTAATCATGGTCAACTTATTTATTTATTGGAGACAGAGTGGCACTTTGTTGCCCCCAGTAGAGTGCTATGGTATCACAGCTCACAGCAACCTCAAACTCTTGGGCTTAAGTGATTCTCTTGCCTGAGCCTCCTGAGTAGCTGGGACTACAGGCGCCTGCCACAATGCCCAGCTATTTTTTTTTTTTTTTTTTTTTTTTTAGCCAGGGCTGGGTTTGAACACCTTTTGGTATATGGGGCCAGTGACCCATATAAATGAAGTGACACCTTCATATAAATGAAGTGACACCTATTAGGTCACTGGCCCCATATACCGAAAGGTATTTTTTGGCCCCATATACCCAGCTATTTTTTGGTTGTAGTTGTCATTGTTGTTTGGCAGGCCCGGGTTGGATTCGAACCCACCAGCTCTGGTGTATGTGGCCGGCGCTCTAGCCACTGAACTACAAGTGCCGAGCCAGTGGCCAATCATTTAATAAAGATCGTTGTCTGCTTCAGACCAGGCCCAAAGATTTAATTGGTAGGACCACACCTCTGGTGCATTTTACAAGGGTACATGTCACATCTACTAAGTGTAAAGTATAAATGTCTTAACACAATAATTAAGAAAGTGGGTGAAGGCTGTTAACCAGCTTATTGTAAGTATTTCAAATTGTATATAAAACCAGCACAGTGTACCCCATAAATGCACTAATGTACACAACTATGATTTAATTTAAAAAACATGCAAATAAAACCTTATGATTATGGAAGATAATTAATTTTAGAAATAATCTTGAAAGGCTTTTCTAAATGTACATGAAAGTTCCCAAATCTCCAAGCCGTAAAGAAAAAGATGAAGTAATTTGACTCTGTAAAGATTTATCGTAAACATTTACGAATACATCAAATACTAAATAATATTAAAAGGCAAACTGGGGGACAATCTTTTTGGTGCCTATGGAAGAGCTAACCCTGAAATATTTATACTCCGTATGGAAGAATTAATAAGAAAGCATTAAGAAATCAACAAGAAAAAGATGAACTCAATAGAAAACAGGTGAAAGAAATGAACATCACATACGGAGAATTGCAAATGGCCAGTAAATCTTTGAAAAGTATACAACCTCCCCGGTAAATGTCAAGAATTGTCCATTTTAAACAAGGGAAAGTGAAATTTTCTTCCAAAGAATTGGCCAAGATAAAAATAAAAACACTGGCAGTGTTGCGGGGACTTTAGTATTTTTTTAACAACACTTCTTGTTGTAACTTTTCGAGCGGGTTTTTTTGGAAATTCAGAAGAAAAGTCTTAAAAATTTACATGTGACCCAGAAATTCTACTTGCAGGAATCAACGTGAGAGAAATAATTGTGGATATGTGCAAAGATTTTGCTATTAGGATGTTGATCAAAGTATTTTTATAATGACTAAAAATTGGAAACATCTTAAGTCTCCTACAATAAGGAACTGGTTAACTATGTCATGGCGTGCAGGATGGGCTGGGACTCCTTGCAATTGTAACATGTTAGAGTAAAAAATCATACTTTACATCATGGAAAATTATCCACTATTGCCTTATTAAAGAAAAGTAGTTTTAAAATTATACTATAAATGATATATGCATAGAAAAAGGTGATAAGATAATCTGTATCATGTCTATCAAAATGCTAAAATACTTTTTCTCTGGATATAGGAATTATAGGGATTTTAAAATGTGTCTTTTTATCCTTTTTTTTTTTTTTTTACTGTGAATTTGTGTTAAAGATAAAGCAATATATTTTGTTTCAAATATTATAGCTGTCAGAGTCGAATCATGGAGATTAAAGGGGATAACGTATCGGTCCCTAATGCTGGCTTAGGAAGATAAGGAGTTCTTGGTACATAAGATTCAATTTTGAATCTAGACAGTTACCAAGTAGTCCAAGAACTTTTTACCGCTCTCTGCTAAGGACTGAAGTACTTTGTGATACCCTTAGTTGGGGGGTTGTATAATCCCCAGCCCAATATCACTTTATTTTATTTATTTATTTATTTTTTGCAGCTTTTGGCCGGGGCTGGGTTTGAACCCGCCACCTCTGGCATATGGGGCCAGTGCCCTACTCCTTTGAGCCACAGATGCCCCCCTATCACTTTCTTTTGCTTGGTCTTTGGCTTTTCTATTTTAGTGGCTCATACCGTCTCTCCCTAAGAGGGGAGGCAAGAAGCAGAGAAAAAGAAGTAGGTTCCTGCCTGTCATTTTAGGATAATTTCCATCACATTCATCCTCTCTGGTGAACTGTAAAGCACTGTGCCGCACAACTCCCTTCTTTAAGGCAAACTAGAGCATCACATCTGCCTTCTCAGGCTTCCCTGGATTCACCAGCAATTGCTGTCTTCCGATGATGCCACACGCACGTGGGCGTTACCTCCATGCCACCAACGTGAAGTGCAGGGCTTGTGACCTGGGGATTGGCTCCATAGGCCCTGGCAGGTTTTGGCCAACAGGGCGGGTAGGAGCTTTGGGCAGGTGGGGTGGGTGCTCCGGCAGCAGGAGGCAGAGAAAAGGGAGGCCCAGAGCCAGAGGACCATGCTGCGGGTTCCTATCTGGGTCTGAGGGAAATATAAAGAAAGTTATTACAGAGGGCAATAGAAAAAGTGCTCTGTACTAAGATTTGTGGCAGAACACGTGCCGTGTGGGTGATCACTGTCTGAGATCTTGGCCCTAAGGGGCGGGTGTATGTGTGTGTGTGTGTGTGTGTGTGTGTGTGTGTGTGTGCCTGCTCACGGGGTATGGTGCTAGTGATCAGATGGTTGCTGTAGGTGAGTGTTAAGAGAGGAAGATTTTTCCTGACCTCTGTGGAGTATGGTGGTGTTGGTATGATGCTGGTGGCTGAAGGACACTATGGCAGGTTACCTGAAAGGGGCAGCAAAAGAGATGCTGGAACAACGAGGGCAGCGGCAGACACCACACTGTGGCGGTCGGGGCTTGTTTTTGCGCGTGGTAACCACCCCCTGCAAGGTTCTGCAACATGACTCTGGGGAAACGGTGAGGGGGCTGGACGCTCCACTGTAGCCAGTAGCGTAGAAAAACTCAGCACAAGACATAGGTTACTATTGTTCATGTAACTTCCCTGTTAACCCTGGGCTTTAGTGTCCTGGGAAAATGTGTGTGACATAGACAAGTGTTACTTTCTATGATTGATTCAGCTGGCTAGAGCTTGATGCTAATGAGACCAAGGCTCTTGGCTCTATCCCCCTAGGAGCTGTTAATGTCTCATGGCTCCAAATCGGAGGTGACACCCTTCACCCTTGCACATATCGGGGACTGGGTGAGAGAGTATGTTGTCTGACTCCAATCTTAATGCTATCCCAACGCTTTCCCCTCTAACACAATGCCACTTCTCTGAGTACACTTTTGTACCCAGACTTTTGTAACATGACAATCTAGTCAATGACGTTGTGTCCAGAGCCACATGGCACTTCAAGTGTAGAGGCTGCCTGCTTGAGGGACAGCTCGTGTCTCTGGTCACGTCAACAGATACAGGTCTTCCAACCAAGTGGTGTTCACAGACAAATAGAGCTTGAAACAAACCAAGCCCAGGTTACCCCGTTGATGGAGAGTTTGACTAGGACCTTCCATAATACAAGCCCCAGCTCTTCTTTCAGTAAGTAAGTTCACTTACTAAGAAGTAAGTGGTAATCTCCAGCCATGAAAATGTGGAAAGGAGTCAAGTTTGGATCTTTCATCTTGATCCCCAGAATCCTCCACCTTGAGGTGTTCCATCACTGGTCAGAAGTCTTGATTTTTGTCCCATTCTATAGAACTTGTTTCAACACTCCCAAATTCTTCCAATCCCTGTCTTTATCAACAGTGCTTAAATTGTGAATTACTGAAACTCATCTCACAAATTACTGGACTCACATACCTGGGAAGCGCAGTAATATTGCTCACAGAATCTAAAGAAGAGCTTTGGGGATCAGCATTTTAGAAACTGGAACTGGGGTCACATTTCTACCACAGACAGCTCACTCTCTCTCTCTCTTTTTTTTTTTTCTTTACAGTTTTGGCCAGGGCTGGGTTTGAACATGCCATCCCTGGTAGATGGGGCTGGCGCCCTACTCCTTGAGCCACAGGTGCCACCCCGACAGCTCACTATCTTTCTCTCCCTGTTCCTGCTTTGGATTCATTTTGCAGAAAGGCTCTCCCCACATGGGAGCCAGCATCTCCAAAACACACTGTCTTGGCTTAGAGAACTCAGTAGAGAAACTACCTTCTCCATAACCTTTACAATCCACGAGAGGGGCTCTCCTATGCCCACTTTTTATTATAAATGATTTACCGAGGGATTAAAGTAGTAAGGCTGGCCAGACTTAGGCCACGCGCACACCCCTCTGGCTTGTGTGCAATGTTGGTGGTGAAGGAAGCAGGAAAAGTATCTCTACAAAAAGAATAAAAAAAGAAGAGGCTGGTGTGGTGGCCCACATCCGTCGTCCCAGCATGTGGGGAGGGGGAGGCAGGAAGACTGCTTGAGGCCAGGAGCTCAAGGCCAGCCTGGGCAACATAGCAAGACTCCATCTCTAAAATAAAAAAATAGAAAAATTGCAGGATGTAGAGGCAGGCTCCTGTAAATCCAGCTACTCAGAAGGCTGAGGCAGGAGGATCACTTGAGCCCAGGAGTTTGAGGTTGCTGTGAAGTAAGCTAATGCCACGGCACTCTAGTCTGGGAAATGAAGTGAGACTTTGTCTCAAAATTAAATAAACAAATCATTAATAAAAGAGGAATGGGAAATATACAAAGAATAATAGCTCATAGAGGTCTCCTTAGCCCTCCCTAAGATTTAACTGACCATGTCCTCATCTAAAACAAGAGTGGAATCTCCTGAAGGAGCTCAGAGTAACATACATGCAAATCTTTCTGATGAATTAAATTTGGAATTGAATTTTTATATTGTCATAAGAAACATCATCTGGGAACTTCTTTAATTGAGAAAGAAACTGATTTGCAGGTAATTGGAGGGAATTGTCCAAGAAGCTTGTTTGGTGAGGAACTGGTCCGTTAAGTCTTAAGGAGGACAAAACCCCAAATCTAATCCAAGCTTCCCGTTTTTTTTTCACGTGTTGGCCACCATTAGCAGATTTGTGATCAACATCACTACTGACTTTAACGGTAGCGGTTTCCAAAAGCTAATGAGATGCCTTCGGGAAGGTCAGGCTTAAGGGTCTGTGAACGCTCTTCCCTTCCCCCGGTCAGTGGGCATATCTGCTTTCCGGGATGGTGGGTTGGGCAAGTCAGCTGTGGACCTGAGAGTCGCAGAGTCACTGGGGGCTCCTGTCTCAGTCATGTGCTTTCTCCCGGGCCTGTGTCACAGCATCTGATCAGAAGGAAAAGAAGGGAGAGATGGAAATTCAACCCAGTCTGGTGTTCCCCTCCCACTTAAGATGCAGAAAGGTACAAGAGAGTGTTGCTTCCACTCTAACAGTGAGCAAAGGCTGACTAGTTTACAAAATCATCACTTTTTTGATCCCATCAGAGAGCTGAGGTCGTGAGGCAATCTGAACCAGATTCCAACATAGGAGGGGTAGCAGGTCCGTCCGAGGGGATGTGGGAGGCACAGACTGTTGTGCTTTCTGCAGAGCATGGAAAGAAGGGGTGGAAACCTTGAGCAAGTAAAGTCTTAGCAAAGCCTCAAAGGCCAAGTGCAGGCTCATGTTACTTGTTAGTTATTTGACTGTTGACTGTGTGCACTGAGCTGAGTTGGGACTTTTTGAAAGTGGTCAGTCTGGTTTGGAGCTTTTTCTTCTAGCATATTGGAAAGTGAGTTTCTTGGTTATTCATGGCTATGTAACAGGTACCCCAAACTCAGGAGCTTAGAACAACTACCCTGTTTCCCCAAAAATAAGACAGTGTCTTATATTAAGTTTTGCTCCCAAAGATGCGCTAGGTCTTATTTTCAGGGAACGTCTTATCTTTCCTGTAAGTAGGTCTTCTTTTTGGAGGATGTCTTATTTTCGGGAAAACAGGGTAACATTTATGATCTGTCAGTTTCTATGAGTTTGGGGTCCCAGTATAGCTCAAGGTTAGTGAAAGGGTCTCTGGTCATAAGAACAAGAATGGTGAGAGAAGGGAGGGCACACACACACACGTGCGTGTCACCTCCTTTATGTTGTATCATTAAATGCTCACAAAAAAAATCCATGTAAAAGTTATTAGTCCCATTTTACAGATGAAGAAATCAAGGCCTAGAGGGGTTAAGTATTATTCTCAAGATTACACAGGTATTGGAGTGGTGGTTGAGCAACTCTGTAAATATACTAATAATCATGGACTTGTACACCTAAAACAGAATAAATTTTATAGTATGGAAACGATATCTTAATAAGCTATTTTTTAAAAGACCATGCAGGTGGAAGGTGGTAAAATGGGAAATTTCAGACCTAATTATTTTTGACTCTGTATTAGTTTGCTTGGGCTACCATGACAAAATGCCACATGCTGGGTGGCTCAAACAGCAGCAGAAATTTATTTTCTCATAGTTCTGGAGGCTGGCAGTCTAACGTCCGGGTGTTGACAGGGTTGGTTTCTTCTGAGACCCCTCCCCTGGGTTTGCAGGTGGCCATCCTCTCTTCCCTGCATCTTCATATGGTTTTCCCTAAGTGATAGTTTCCCTAAAAGATAATTTTCCCTATCTCTTCTTCTGAGAACACCAGTCAGATCAGGTTAGGACCTGCCCCAACAGCCTCATTTTAACTTACTGATAACTACCTCGTAAAGACCTTGTTTCCAAATATAGTCACCTTCTGAAGTACTGGGTGTTAGGACTTCAACATATACATTTTGGAGAGACACATGCTTTGTGTTTATACTTTTTTTTTTTTTTTAGATAATAGTAGTTTACAGTTGTGTTTGCTCTTGAAATCTACTAGAAAACAATAATGTATAAAAAAGAATCTTTGTTCTAGCTTTATTAGTATAGTGTTTGTTTCGTTCTGGTAAAACAATATTGGGGAAACTCTCAATTCCTACATTTGCAAATGATAACAGTTTAAAATAAACAGTTCACATTGCAATTTCTGGATACCATTCAAACACATTGGTACAGAGCCCAAAAGAGAAATAGTTGGGTTTTTTTTTAAAGCTTAGGTTGAACTACTACCAATATTTAACATCTGTTAATATTCCTTATCACTAAGAGATAAGGGAAATAAAAAGCATCCAAAAATGTATAATAAATGCTAGTGGTATTTTTAATGCAATGTCATCGTAAGTCTTGTCATCTTGTCTTGATTACTGTACAACTCATAGGGCTTGGAGAGCACATAGTCTGAGCAGATAAGTGTGAACATGGGCCATTTGTGTTAGAATAAGAACATTTATGCATATATGATGTGGCACAACGAGTCAGGCTTTGTAAAAAGTCCAGACACACAGGTTAACTTATTGGTGTCCTAACATGAGAGACATTGGATAGTGCACTTACTTTTTTTTTTTTTTTTTAAGTAAAACTAATTTTTAAAGATATTTGAATCCAATACTTGTGGAACCTCCGAACAACCTGGGGTTCAGGGGGATGCAGTTTGCCTGCAGTGTATCTTGGGGCTCTCCCCTCTGACCATGTCATTGACCACTGGCCCCTGGACTGGTCCAGCTCAGACACCACGGGGTTAGATAGGCAGGACCCGGCCTGCCTGGCAGGTTTATCCCAGCAGCATCAGAGAAATGGCAACCAAACACTCCATTCTGGGTTAACTAACGCATGGGCTTAAAGGGGAAATGGGAAGATCCCTATTATCTGTTTCCAGATCAGCCACCGTCCTTAGCATTCCTCTGGAAGAATTAAGTGTGACTTCCAGGTGGCCACTGCCTCCCTGTCTGCTTCCTCCCTCAATTAGAGAAAGCTTTGTAGCCCTGAGACTAAGTGAGTCCATAAAAAGGGCTTATTTACCATTTGGCACTCAGAGGGAGCCAGCACCCCTCTTGCTCCCACTCTATTCTCATTTATTCTCTCTCCACGCCCCTCTCCCCCATTTTTTAAAGCAATTAAGGGAACTGTAGATTTGGTCCAAGTGCCACAAAAGCTGTTCTTTTTGAGCACTGAGTTTTTCAGTCAACAAGGAGAGGCCGGCCAAGATCCCTTTATCTCAAAGATAAACAGAGCAAGCTAACGAGGGAGACGGGAGGACTGGGGAAGGCGAGGGGACATTCTGGGAGCGCTGGCAATTCTTTGGAGGAGATAATGTGATTTTCTGCAGGCTGAATTTTATGTACTCAGCATTTGAGCCAAGGCTCTCGCGATCATGTGGCGTTTATCCACTGGGTGGCGACAGAGAGCCGCGTATGCCTTTGTCTCCGCTCCTGGAGCGACTTCACCTTGCTCAAGTTTGAAATCCTCTCTCTTCCCAGAATAGAACAATACCAAGAATTTTGCCTACAAGATGTCTGACTCATGGCTGTTTAGACCCTTCCTTCCACCCCTTGTTCTATGCCTTCACATTCTACAGTGACCACACTTGTGTTTTTCATTAATAGGAAAATAGGTTTGGGTATGTACAACTGTTTTAATCCCTTGGGGAAATTTCCAAACAACCTTTTCCCCTTTCTCTTTTAGACAAGACTGATGTGTTGCTTTTTAATTGAAAAGAACGAAGTAGCCATTCCTGGTGGGTGTGAAATTTTTGCATCCTCCCTGCACACAGCAATTACCTCTGTCCTCGGTCAGACTCCGGTTCAAAGTCTCCTCCCTTGGGCAAGTCATTGCCTCCTGGCCAGGTCTGACCACCAAGGAGGTTTTGCAGGAAGTTCAAGAGAAGAGTGAGGAAGCTGCAGTCGTTTCCTGCTCCTGGGACAGAAGGCCCAGGCTATACAGACAGCGCGAAGGTCCTGGGGATTCTGCTCTCCTGGGACTTAATTCATGGTGTTCTTCTAAAAACAAACAAAAAAAATTGCTGAAGGGTAGTTAGAGCAAGATGGAAAGATAGTGAATATAGGGACTTCTTTTTTAATATATATATATCTTTTATATTTTTCAGATTAATATGAGGCTACAAACAATGAAGTTACAACGTTTGCATTTGTTAGATGAGGTCCTGTTGTAGCTGTGTCCTGCACCCGGGAGGTGTGCTATATACCTTGACATTGTGCCCATAAGGGGGGAGCACACCAATCCCCCCTCCTTCCTCCCATCCCCCCCAGCTTGAATTAAATCAAGTTTTTCTCTTGTATGGGTATGTACTAGTTTGTCTACTTGCTTCATATGGAGTATGTTGGATACTTGCTTTTCCATTCCTGTGATATTTTACTAAAGAGAATGTTCTCCAACTCTATCCGGGTTGATACAAAACATGTGAAGTCTCCATCTTTTTTCTGGCTGAATAGTATTCCACGGTGTATGTATACCACAGTTTGTTCATCCATTCATGGGTTGATGGGCACTTGGGTTGACTCCAAGACATGGACGTCTTGTTGCAGACGTATGGCTCGTCTGAAGTAGGACAGACATCTCTTTGGCTCTGAGTGCAACCAGGACAGCATAGGTACCACTGGCTTGCCTATCACTTTGGAAAGAAGAAAAGAAAGAAAATTAAGAAGAAAGAGAAGACAAGAAAGGAGAGGGAAGGAGTGTAAAGGATGGGGTGTCCTTGTGCTGGAGATGGCCTACCAATACTTCTAAGACAATCCTGGTTGGATCTCCGGGAGCCTTCTGCCATGTGTGCTGGGGGCGTTTAGCTGGCTCTCTGCACAGGTTGTGTGCCTGCACTCCGGGAGTTGGGTTCTAACCATGGGCTGGCCCTGGGAAGCACAAATGGCTGATGGGTGTGCAGCCTGAGAACCCCCTGGCCTGGGGTTCACCGTTGGAGTCCAGAAGACACCCCAAATTGCACAAGTTTCCCCGTGATCCTGAAACCACCTCTCAGAGAGTCAACTACTGATTTTCACAGTAGTCTGGAGCTCTAGAAGAAGGGTCTGGGGCCAGCAGGAGAGGTGGCAGAGCTGGAAGTTATGCATAAAGGAAAAGAGGGGGTGGCGCCTGTGGCTCAAAGGAGTAAGGCGCAGGCCCCATATGCCGGAAGGTGGCAGGTTCAAACCCAGCCCTGGCCAAAAACTGCAAAAAAAAAAAAAAGGAAGGAAGGAATAAATCAAAAAAAGAAGGAAGGAAGGAAGGAAGGGAGGGAGGGAAGGAGGGAGGGAGGGAGGGAGGGAGGGAGGGAGGGAGGGAGGAAGGGCTGAAGGTGAGGTGTGAATGGAGGCAGTCTGAATACTGGGGCCTGAATGGGAAGGAGCCTCCTAGGTGGGGAGGTGTGGAAGAAGTCAGAGCAAGGAAGGGACTTCTCTGGGGACATCTTTTGAATCATATTGAATATAATCTCCCATTGCATCAAATAACATTGCTTCACATTTATATAATCTTAATGTAACAAACAAAGAGGAACGTGCTTGGCTAAGAGCCTATTGGAAGGACAAGATGGGGAGCTTCTCTCAGGAGATGACAGAATTTGGTTTCGCTTTGGCATAAATAAGACACTTTTTATATTTGAAAGTCAATTCGTCCCCACTTATTGTGTTCGAAGCATCAGAGATTTCCTGAATGTTTCCCGGCTGGTAACGCTGAGGTCAGATGATGATAATGACTGTATTTCTCAGCCTGCATCATATCGTTTGATATTTCTGATTTGACCATTGAATTTTTTTGTTTGTTTCCTTTACCCCTTTGAAAAAATAATAGTATGTATTTGTAGAAGACTTAACATATTTCAAAGCACAGTCATGTCCATTACCTGCTTTGATCCATACGTATAGAAACTGTGATAGGGGGATGCACTGTTAGTGCCTGATTTGCCAAGCACAGACATTTTGGCCCAGAAAGAATCGGGTGTCTTATTCAACGTCACCCGTAAAGTATTAAAGGAGTGGAGCAGAAGTCAGCTCCTCTGTCCCTTAAACTAGTGATCATTTTACATTTTAGCTTAACAGTTTTTATACATTTTACAGACTAGCATATTTATGTTTTAAGATACTTTATTAAATATTTTTCATGTTGATTTGATTTCATAGCTTTATAGTTGTTCTCAGTTCTTTGTACTCCCTGAAGTGACAAAGAACATGGGACATCAGGAAGCCTTGTCATGTCCCACGACTGTCCTTGGCTGTGTGTGCGGCAGGGCCTGGTGAGGGGACGGGAAGGCCCTCAACGTTCCTGTTTCACATATGTAAGACACAGACAGCTATTGTGTGCCTTAAGATGACTAGACATGAATGAAAAGAATTTCTTCTGGAGCAACGGAATCTGATTTCTCAAAATGACAGGTTTTTAGCTGAGGAGCAAAAGAAGGAATCATTTCTTAAGGTGAACACATATAAAGTCTTATTATCCTGAAGGATTCTTTGAATATATTTCGATCATTTTTAATGTAATGAGTTTGGGAAATCTCCGAAACCACAGTACTGCGTTGGCAGGCAGTAAAAATGGTTTTTAAACTCTTCTTTGAGTTTTAAACTCTTCTTCTTCTGCTTTCTGTACTCTAACTCACCCAGATTCCAGCGGGAGTTAGAACCAGCCCTCCTGGACCCTCCAGCGGCAAGACTTCATTAGACCATCCCTCATTTAATCTTCTCGTGTAAAATATTCCTAACACCGGGTCCCTTGGCAAGCGCCCTCAAGAAGTTTCATTTCAATAATATTGCTTTGTATTTGTATAACCTCTATATCTAAGGAGCTTAAAAACACTTATGGCCCATGCTTCATTACTTAGTTGAACCTAAAAGACAGTCAACCCATTTCAGATTAACAAATGTAAGCTCTCCCCTTGGAGATAGGGAATAAGAAAAGCACTTTGACTGTATGACACATTTCTCTTCTAGGAAGCGCAGAATAATTTAGACAATGAAACTACTGGAGAATATAAAGAACAGACGGCAAGGGCTTGGTCTAGGGCAATGTTTTTTGACCTTTTTTACCATGGCACACTTGAACCCATAGTTAAACTTCCACAGCATACGTCAATTATGTTGATTAAAAAAAAAAATTAAAAAAAAAAAAAGAGTATACTTACTATGCTTTGAATTTCTTTTTAAAAATAATGTAATTAATGGGCTTTACAAATTTTCACAGCACAATGGTTGAAAATCACTGGTTTAAGGTAACATAGTGAAAAGGGGGGAGGGTGGGAATCAGAGATAGGACTCCCGTCATCATTCCATTAACACTGGCTGCAGGTGTGGTGAAGGTAAGTTAAAGAAGAAAACAAGGGGGAGGTAGGTGGCGCCCGTGGCTCAAAGGGGTAGGGCTCCGGCCCCATATGCAGGAGGTAGGGGGTTCAAACCCAGCCTCGGCCAAAAACTGCAAAACAAAATAAAAGGGGTGTGTGTGTGAAGTGATCTCCTTTTGTTGTTCTTGGTTGCAAATCTTGTGCAGTTTCATTTTTTTCTTGAATAAGAGGAAGATGTCCCCCACCCCGGCCTCTGCTTCCAGAAGTGAGGCCGTGTTGTTTATCTCGGCGTCCGGGCTAGTTCTCCTGAGATGTTGACAGGAACAATGCAGAACGTCATCTGTGTAGAGTCCCAATTCACCCAGTCCTCAGGGAGGGAGGGATTTTATTTCTTCAAGTTAAGTAGTACGTGTAGGCCGCGCAGTGAACCTTTTCTGTTTCAACGCTTGTTACGTATCTGGAGACCTTGATTGCATCTCTCTGGTGATTCGGGCTCTCTGAGTTCCCCATCTGGACCAGCTCTTTACTGTCAGACCTGCTGATATAGCAAAGATGAGGAACAGGAATGACCATGTTCTGGCCTCTGGATGTAGCCCTGAATTGGATTTTCCCAAATACGGGAGAATCACAGCTGTGTGTCAGATATTTGCTGGTCTCTCAAGCCCGTTTCTGTCTTCCCCTCATGCCGTTCTTCCAGAGTCTTGGCATGGGGACTGCTTAGTTCGTCAGGGCTCCCCATGGTGCAGAGTCGCAGAGAATATAGAGCTTGTGGGAGTGAGTACCATGGTCACTGCAAACGGTCCACCTGGGCCTGCAGGCCTTTGTCTGGCTCCCCTCTTGAGAAAACTCAGGACACGGTTTTGGAAAGGCAGAACTTTGGATTGCCTTTTCTTTCTCCATTTTCATTTACTTATTTATGTTTTTGAGAAACAGGGTCTCACTCTGGCCCCCAGGCTGGGGGGTACTTGCATCATCATAGTTCACTGCAGCCTCCAATTCCTGGGCTCAAGGGATCCTCTTGCCTCAGCCTCCCAAGTGGCTGACACAAGAAGCTTGCACTTCCATGACCAGCTAATTGAAATACATATGTATTTTTTTGTTGTTGAGATGGTGTGTGTGTGTGGGGGTGTCTTGCTATGCTTCCCAGGTTGGTCTTGAACTTCTCCTCAAGCAGTCCTCCCACCTTGGCTTCCTAAAGTGCTGGTATTTCAGGTGTCAGCTACCACACTTGTAATCTGCCAATGTCACATTTTAAAAAACTGCCCTTAATGCCTGATCTCACACCCTGTGTTCTACAGCTGCATAATTCGTATATTTGTTGTTAAGGTGTGGGAGGGGAATAATAAATTTTCACCCTCCTGTAAAGAACACTCTTGCCCTCCCAGGAGAAATCTGTCTTCCCTGTTCCCATTAACAACATGAGCTGGTGCCTCAAGCACAGCCCAGTGTGGAACTCCCCAGGCACACGCAGTGTAACTGGCTACTCCCAATAATTTAGGGTGGTATTTCGTGCCCCCAAGGAGTCTGATTTAAGCTAAAGGGAAATAGAAGCTGAGGGATTAATTGTCTAGAGACTCCAGGCTTCTTAGAGCCAACATTCCTTAGCAGGGGACCTCTGGGCGGCTTGGCATAGATATGGCAACCTGAACTTGGCCCCCGTCTCAGAGCGCATATGGTGTTCCGAGTCAGGATCACACACAGCCATGTACCATACTGCACATGGGGAAAATATTTATGGGATAATAAACGTGAGCAAAGCATGTTTGTGCTCTGTGCATAATTGGCAGTAGAATATGTAGATGAGCTGATTTCTTATTGGCCAGATCTCCTCCTAGACGTGCCTGGGAGCAATCTTTAACTTGAGGGCAAAGGACCCACCCAGACAGGGGAAGAGGACTCTGCTAACTGGTTTAGGAGGAATGCTTTGGAAAGAAAGCAAGGACTTCCACGTGTGATGTGGCTGAACAGTAAATACAGATTTCTTCTTCTTTTAAAAGTGGATTATATATCTTTAATGTGTAGAATATGGATCAACCCTGTGAAACAAGCTCTATGTAGATCTTTGCAAGTATAAAGAAGAAAGTTAAGGGCGGCGCCTGTGGCTCAGGGGTAGGGCACTGGCCCTATATACCGAGGGTGGCGGGTTCAAACCTGGCCTGGGCCAAACTGCAACAACAACAAAAAATAGCCAGGCATTGTGGCAGGCACCTGTACTCCCAGCTGGTCGGGAGGCTGAGGCAAGAGAATGGCCTAAGTTCAAGAGCTGGAGGTTGCTGTCAACTATGATGCCACAGCACTTTACCCAGGGCAACAGAGTGAGAGTCTGTCTCTAAAAAAAAAATAAAATAAAAAAGAAAAGAAGAAAATTAAGGTGATGTAATTGTTGTTAGGCACATAAAGGCAGGAGAAATTGCCTCCCTCAGACGAATTTCTCTGTTTGGGATATAGATCTCAATGGGCAGAGATTTTTAGACAAAGAATCCAGAAAGCACATTTTCAACCACATAACTGCCTTTAAGTAATAATGGTCATGGACATAACTAAGTGACCATTCCAACAGTACACAGTAATATAAATAATATCGAATAGTTATTGTGCCTTTATTTTTAAAAAACCCTCAAAAAACAAATTCCAAAGGTTAAACAAATTTTTAAAATTCCACTTTAAGTTAAGTGTTTCACAAGTATACTAGCCGAGGGGCAGGTTTATTGAATAAAAGCAATATTCCTGTTCAAGGATAATTGGTAAAACCGTCAGTGTAAATTTTTAAACGAAATTTAAAACTGGGCTTGCAAACCTCTCCTAGTTTCCCTGCCTGCTATTGTTATGTAGCGAGTAGATTTCTCTTCACATTCCTTTTGCATTATTGTAACAGACAAGTCGAAGGCGCTGCCTAATGTTAATTCTCCACACTGCTGCCAATTATAATCAGAGCTAGTCAAAATAAACAAATTAAACAAATAAACATGTCAAAACATCTCTGATTTAGGGAAAATAAGCCAAGTCTGAACTCTCCCAGTGTTTCGGCATGAATGATGGGCTGTGGGTTGTAAAACGCTCCATAACATTTTTTCACCTTTGCTAGGGGGAAGGTAGGTCAGTTTAGAATTACAGCACAGCTCAACTTTGAGAAAGGGGCCTGAAACCAAATCAAACCCAAATGTTGCTGGCTTCACCTATAGTAATGATCTGCCGCATGCTCTACATGCTTTAAAGAGAAAGAAGGAAAGAAAGAAAACGCAGTTGATTCTTTGCTGATGTGCTGCCAGAACCCCTAAATCACTGGAGAGGTTGAACACAACACAGGTGAAACCATAGCAAAGGCAGATGTACATTTCAATATGAAACATACTGCCACCGTGACATTTCCCAATCAGCGCGTTGAAAATTCTAGGCAATTAAGTTAGAAAGCTCTATTGGCTTCAAGAAGGAATCTAAAACATGACTTTGCTACTCAAGTAGGATGTCTTGGCTAGAGCTATGCTTAAATAATGAACTAGAGGCTCTGTGTGTGTGTGTAGTGGTATGTTAACCTATAAAAATCTGGAGAGAGGTTGAAGAGAAGGCTGTCATTCTGGCAGGTGGTTCTTGTAAAAAGGCAATCTCTTGAAGTTCGAGAAATTTCTAAATGTCTACCCCTGGGCATCAAGCTGCAAAGCAGGTGATCTGTGCAGACACCTTGGTGTTCTTGATTCAGCCAGTGCCGATCCCACCCCGACTCTATGCCGGGGACCAGGGCAATGCACAGGCCTGGGGCTGAGTCTGTCTTCAAGGACTCTCCCTTCCACTGGGAAGTTTCAATGTTGAGTTTGAGACAGAACAGTCGGTAGTGGGCAGCAAGGAACTGCCCGGAGGAGCAGGCTCTGACATCTCTCGCTGTTCCAATTTCACCTTTCACTTGTCAGGGAGCAGGATTTGGGTAAAGCTATACTCCAAGGAGAGGGGCTTTGCAAAGGAGTGAGGGGAGTGACATTTTCTACCTCCGAAGAAAGACAGGGGGCTTGATGACTTCTCTCGTCTCCCAGGGTTTTTATTTTTAATGTGCACCACGTTTGCAAGGGAAGGGGCCGGGGGTGGAAATCGTTGTGCCTTTGAAATGCTGTTTTCTGAGGACAGTATATAGAATCTCGGTTATTAACAACCTCTCACAAGACAGTTATTTTTGGAGTGGCCTCTTAGGAGGCAACCTCTTGGAAGTGAACTCATTTATTTTGTGTCCCACTGTCCTGCCATTTCCTGCGGAGAGAGGGGAAAAGTGAAACCACATGTTTTGAGGAGCGAACGGAGGAAATCCCTCCAAAGACAAATGACGGCTCCTCTCCCCTGGCAATTAGTCAAACCTGGGCTTCAGGCCAGCCCAGGTGTTCCCGACTGTGTATAAATTTGCCAAAGAACAATGAAAATAGCAGCTGATTGTGCTGACAGATTCTTCTGGTAATTTCCTGTTGTTTGGCATCTTCAGGTTCCTTTCCCACAATTATGGCTGCTGGTGAAGTCCGGGGCCCTTCGGAGTAATTTTCTAACTCTCTCCCGGGCTCCTCTCTGCCATCCTCCCAACCAACCTTCTCTTATCCCCAACTTAAAAGAAAGGAAACAATCAAAATCTGAAACCGAGTTAAAAAATATTTCAGAATTGTGGATCCCCCCCGCCCTGTTCCCAGATGTTTGAATTTAATCCCCTCGCAAAATACATATTTTAATGAGCCCGAATTGAAAAGAGGAAGAAAAAAATGATTTGCACCTGCATCATATAGAGTTTCTTGGCAACGGTGAGCTGGGATTCAGGTTCCTTCTGATTCTCCAGCTTACAAGTTGGACGATTTCCTTGCGTTGCTCATTAATATCTAATCTCAGCAAAGCTGGGGTCAGCTGGTGGTGCTGCTGCGCGATTGGGCTTAAATGGAGCGCTCAGTGAAAGGGCAGCTCCAAACGGGCTCGGATGTCATCCTGATGTTGTGTCCCACCTACGTGCACGCCTTTGCTCAACGACTGTTCCTCTTCCAGCTCTTCCGTGTAAGAAAATCCAACTGCTGTGACGTGTGGGGTAGAAGTTGTACTTGCACCCAGAGCTTTGGGGGGGGGGGGATGAATGAAAATGAGAGGAATTCCACAATTTTCTCAAATGTCCACATTATCCAATCTGTCGGGAAGCTATGTGTGGTTTCTTGGTTACAGCAACTATGTAAAAGATTTTTCTTTCTTTTTAATTTTTTTTGAGAAACTGCCAAGAAACGGATTCCTTTCTGTCCACTTCTTCCTTCCCCGGCCCCTCAGCCCCCAGAGGAGAGAATGGGCGTGAATGCTGGAACGTGGGCTTGTAAGCCGGGCTTAGGATGTATCAGACTCGAGCATAATGTATTGATTCTTTCTAAACAGGGCTCCGTGTCCCCTATTAATCAGAACTTCTAGTCAGGAGAGTTGCAAATGAAATAAAAAAATACCAGGATAATCCACAGCTTTTGAGAAGAGGGTAAATCTCAGAAACTAGCACATCTTAAAAATGTTCTTGACATTGGCTTTGACTAACTTGTCTACTCAATTCCATCTATACTTCTGCAAAAGGACTGTTTCTTTATCTTTATTCCTCAGCTCAGGTAAGAGCTGGGGGACAAACCTCACTGAGTGTATGTTGTAAAAGTCTGAAAGCAATCGGACGATGTTTTCCTAAATTCCTGGACATCTTACAAATAATAATAAAACATCCAGGTGAAGGTAGGGTTGGAGGATGTTGAAAATGTGGGGGATGGAAATGTGCTGGCTATTTTCGACCCATGGGTGACACTCCCATCCCCCAACCCCACCCGGGCTCATCACCATGTTCTTGGGGTTTTGCTGATAAACTGGAAACATTTTTAGAAAAACACCTTTAAATCACTTTTTTTTTTTTAATGTCTTTCATCAGGAAAGCCAGTGCTTTATTCATTTTTATTCATTGATTAACCTATCATTTGTTGAACACCCTCCCACCTCCTCCAGGCCGTCTTCCTTCCACCCATTCTGGTCCATTATTAATCTTCATTTTCTCTAACTATCCACAGCACACGTTCCTTCATTCAAACGTGCTGAAGAAACTCTTACAAACGATGCCTTGTGCTGGGGGAGGAAATCCCTGTTAAGACAATCGTGGTTCCTGATCTATGGATATGACAATTGAATGGTGGCAACAGCCAGTTAAATCGATACTTAACAATATACAGACGGTGCCAAAGAACGTAGGCACATTCTAAGACAGGGGAAAACCTGTGTTGAGATTGTCATATTGTGATTTTTAACTGTGTTGAAAAGTCACATTTGACTTCTGCAATTATGAGAGGTGCTCAACGTCGGTTGTATTTCTTTTATTGTTGATATATTAAGTAAGACAATTTTAATAGTTTTTTCCTTTCTTAAAATGTGTACAATTTTTTTTTTTTTTTTTTTTTTTTTTTTTTTTTTTTTTTTTGGTGCACGCTGTAGCATACTAAATGCTGTGATGTTTGGGTTGAGACTTGAGGGGTAAGCAGTGGTCAGCCAACTGGGCTGTGTGTGTAAATGATCTAGGCAGATGGAAGCAGAGAGGGAGAGAGAGAGGGACATGCCTGGAGAGGAGGACATTCTGTCCTACAAGGTGTCTCCCCCTCAAATGCTTTGAGGACAATACAACCTTCTAGGGACATATGGAAGACCAGGGAGGAAAGAAAGTGGCCAAAAAAAGGAGACCCCAGAGGTGAATAGAAGCCCAATCCCCAGTGGCAAGGAATGTGGTCCTCCTCTGGAGGGGGAGCTTTTGACATGTTTTAAGTAAGGAGGGGGCATAATTAGATTTGCATTTTGGAAAGTGACTCTGCTCTAGGTATAGAATGGGATGTCGTGAGGCCGTGCAAGCAAAGGTTGCCTTAAGTGGAAATCATCCAATTGTTTTTGCTCAATCATACATCGCAGTTTTCTCTCTTTCTTTGTTCTAGGTGCATTGACCTTTACTCTTTAGCTTTATTGTGAGCGTCTTGGGACCAGGAAGCCCAGTTTTCCTTTCCACGTACACGTGATGTTGGCCACTTGGTAAGTCCTCACAGGAGTGAGGTTTCACTTTACGCTGCTTCCGTTGTGGTGTGCTATTTCAACATCTCTGGCAATGCAATACCCCTTCCATGGGTAATAATCAGATTCTAAGTGAATCGCATAAAAGCAACATTTGAACCTGGTTTACCAAGACAAAAATGCATACTTTGCTTTTTGGAGTCGTTAAATGCTCAAGAGAGGAGAGTTGTGATTTCCTGTGCCATCTGCAGGTTCCCCATATTTAAAGTCCAAGTGTGTTTTGCCAAAATGCCGGACGGTTGAAGGCGAGTTGGGCAGGCAGTGAGTGTTGGTGTTATTTGCAAGGCTGAGGAGGTAGAGACTGATGGTGAATCCCCCGTACCTCCCTAGAATCGTAGTTCCCTCCCCCACCCACCATACACATTCCTCAACGTCCACCAGGGAATCTGACCCCTTGAGCACTTAATATTTATGACCAACACTTGACAGTGATTATAGTAACAGTCGAATGATTATAATTCTAAATGTAATTGTGTGTGTGTATGTGTGCATGCACCCATATCAGGGGGAGGTTGGTATTCTCAATGCAAATTTATTGTCTCTTTTCTAGCATATCCCTGTAATGCCAATTGGAAATTTTGCTAACGTATTTATTGTTTAAGAGTATGGAATCGCAGAATCTAGTAACTGGAAGGGGTGTTTTACAGGCAAGGAAATTGGGGCCCAGATAGAGTAAGTCTTTGTCTTGGGCCACACAGAGACAGTAGAGTTGGAACCAAACTAGGGGTCTGGACTCCCAGTTCAGTGCTCTGGCCATGGCATCCAGGGGGCTTTCCATGGAGGTGTTTCTTGCCTTCACACAGTGCTTGTTAGACACGGGGCCTGCGTGTCTTTAGCCAGGTGTTCCATCTTTCCTGCACTTCCTTGGGCATCTGAAGCTGCTCACGTCCTGGGGATTGTAGATTATGCTCTCATTCTGTGGCTTCCCTCTGGCACTTGCTGGGTCAGGAGCTCATCCCCCTGAGGAGCCCAGATTTTAGTTTTGGGGGGGACAAGGGCATTTGTTTCCTTCAATCTTTCCTTCAAGATTTCTGACTACCCCCTCTGCACTCTCTCTAGCACCTTGGGGCTCCTGCATTAACTTCTGCCTGTCTTCAATTCCCGATATTCATACATTAATTTGCTACTTTCACAGATTTTTGTCCTAGTGGTATAAAGACTATACTCAATCTTTTTCTTTAGATCAATTAATCCATTTTTAAAACTTTATTTAAAAACTTTATTACCATAAATGAAGAACTAATATCATTGGCCAACAAAGAAGTTAAAATAATTTTTAAAATGTTAAATTCTATCTAGATTCATTGCATGCTGAATGGTCTAAAGTTGAGTATTTTGTTAAAAAGTGATTAGCAATTGGTGGACAGGTCACAAAAGCTAACTCCATCTTTGATTTATTCGGAATTATTGGGTCATGAAGTATCTGATTTCAAATCAAAACTTTAGTTCATTCATTAGGCCTCAAGAAGCAGTACAATTAAAGTGTGCACCTGAACTGTTGACAGGTTTGCTATCTTAATGGTAGCTTGGGTATGCCAGCTGGAGAGCGAGTGGTGATGAAATCATGAAAGGTGTTTTCCATGGCTTGTTGAGAATTGAATATTCTTTCTTGTAAGAAGTGGTACTAGTTGGTACAAAATCTGGTAAACATGGTGGTTGACAGAAAGTTTCCAAGTCCAGCTTCCCTAGTTCGAGCAGTGTTGTTTGTGCAACTGTGGTTGAGTGTTGCCTTGCAGAGAGATTGACCTGCCCCTGTTGACCAATCTTGATGCTTAGTTACAAGCATTCTCATCATTTCATACAAATGGTTGCAGTAGACATCTACTAGAATGGATTGGCCAGGTTTCATGAAGCTATTGTGGATGATACCAGTGCTGGACCACCAGCCAGACGTCATTAGCTTTTTTTGGTGAATATTCAGTTTGGGGACTTCATCTTTATCCAACCATTGTGCTAAACACCTGTGATTGTCAGGAGGAATCCATTTTTCATCACATGTAACAGTACGGTATGAAAATGGTTCACCTTTATGTCATGACAGCAAAAAAAGGCAAGTTTTGAGATGATTTCTCTTCTGACACTTCTCATGTGGAACCCATCCACCCAGTTTCTTTACCTTCCAATTTATTCCAAATCCAATACTGTTGCTAATTCACATGTAAGTTGAGATGGGTTCACTTCTGCTATTGCTTTCAACTGATCATTATCCACCTTGGTCTCAGGTCACCCACGTGCTTTATTTTTAAGATTAAAATCACTAGGATGGAATTTCTCAAACTATCAATGTATTATATATTCATTAGCCACATCCTTCCCAAACACTTCATTGATATGACTTGTCTGCCCTGCATTGGTTCCATGACAGAGCTCATATTAGAAAATAACACCAGTTTTTGACTTATCCATGTGTTCACCATACTTGCTCTAAAATGAAATTTGAAATACAATCACAATCCAATGCATGAATTTGCAAGAACGAGGATGTTCGTTCACAATAAAATTAAAGCAAGGTGTCTTGAAGTGAAATGTCAGAGATATCTAAGGTCTAAATGACAACTTAAGGAAAAAGGTAACTGACATGATTTTTCTACCACATGAATCTGTGGTATAGACTGCTTGAGCATTCCTACAATCTGTTCACCTGTGGTCTTGCTCCTTAATGTGTCATGACCCACAGAGTAAAGTTGATAATCTGAGGTTCCCACTGGGGGAGCAACGTGATCTTATCTGACTGCCCACATTCCTGTGCCCTGCACGCTGACAGGCCTGGCATACCACCGTGAACCGCTGTAGGCTGTGCAGCTGCCATCCCGATTTAAAGCTCTTCGTTGTGCTGGTCCCAAGTATGACGACCTATTTAGATAAGTTTGATGTGAATACAAACAGAGCCAAGATCAAGTATTCTTGATCAGCAGAGATTTTATTTCTGATGACAAGAGAAAGTGTGCAAGGCTGTAAACTTTCCCTATCACACTCCAAGCTTGTTTCTGTTCTAGAAAGTGAGATGTGGACAGCACTGCCACTTTTCCTTTTCCCTAGTACGTGTTTACCAAATGTCTTATACGTGTCCACCATTGATATAGAAAAGCTGTATTCTGCATGGCTGCTTCCTTCCAGGAGTTCAAGTGCTTCTGTTTGGCAGAGAGGTGAGTCTGGGCTGGAGTGACTAAAAGGCACTTGGGAAGTGGTACAGATTTGGGACAAGGGAAAATGGTTCTCCCTAGTATTGTGGTCTTTGTGAAAGGCCTCTCTGGGGTTGTGTGGTCAGTGTGGTTGTGTGTGGTGGTCCTAGAAGGTAACGTTTGTGTGCTGAAATCTTCTAGTGGAAGGCAGAGAAAGCCTTTGTTGAATTGAATTCACTAATCTATACAAGTGCTTCAAATTCTCATTGCTCTTCTAGCAAGTTCTGGGAAGCAAATTTGGAAGATGCAGGCCTGGGGCCCTCAAGAAGCTCGCAACCTTGCAATCTAGTATTGTGTACCATGCAGTGGTGAAGAGAATGTGTCTGGGTTCAAGTCTTAACTGTGATACCTATTAACGATGTGACTGGGGGGGCAACTTAACCTTTCCTGGCCCAGTCCTTACAGCTGTGATGAGATTAAATAATCACACCAACGTAGAGGACAGTTGTGACAGTTAAATGATAAAATGATCCTGGTACCGAGTGAGTGCACAATAAATGTTAACTCTTATTTATTTTTTTGAGATAGTCTCACTTTGTCACTCTGGGTAGAGTGCTGTGGTGTCACAGCTCACAGCAACCTCAAACTCTTGGGCTCAAGTGATTCTCTTGCTTCAGCCTTTTGAGCAACTGGACTATCTCCAATGCCTCGCTATTTTTAGAGATGGGGGTCTCGCTCTTGCTCAGGCTCATCTTGAACTCCTGAGCTCAAGGGATCCACCAGCCTCAGCCTCCCAGAGTGCTACAATTACAGGCATGAGCCACTATGTCTGGCCAACTCTTCTTCTTAAGACAAAAATTTCAAATTTGAAAAAGAGAATCATTCCAAGGTGTGTGTTGATCTGGTCATTACATTGTTGTGTGGGTTGTAAACCCAATGCCAAAGGAATTCAGATCAAGGAAAAGAGCTCCAAGGACTGGTGTAAAGGGCAAGTTGGTCACATCATCCCTGCATTTCTAGCATGCTTTATTTCTCCCTCAGTTTGTAAAATTAGACTCCAATTAGGGTTGCAGTAAATATGAGCAGGATTCATCACCCAAAGAAGAAAAATCAGAGTACTAGTCTCACTGTTGTGCTGAATTATTTATTGCTTCATTCTGAGGAGCAGACTGATTGCTTCTTGCCCAGCTGTAGAGGGATTGGATTTGATTCTGTCCCTGTGCAGTCTGGTGAGCTTATTTTTAATAAGAACAACTTAATATTGCAACTTGACAGTGGAGCTCTCACGTCCCTCTAGAACACGCCGCGCTACATACTCTGAGCTAGGAAGGCTCTTCTGATTGTTTTGGGTGAGGAAACTGAGGTAGCCTCCCTAGGAGGGTTAATGTGAATCATCTCAGAATTGACATTTACATTCAATCAGCTTTTTTCTCTTTATTTAGCATTTGTCAAGTGTCAGACACTGTGCTAGACACCTTCATGACAACTACTAAATTTAATCCTCCAAATAATCTTGTGAGGTAGGCCTTCTTTATAAACTTAAAGGATAAGAAAGCCAAAGAGAGGTTAAGCAACTTGCCCAAGGTCACAGAGGGAGCATACGTTAGGAGCAAGATTTCCATCTAGATTCTCTGGTGCTATACACATTTCTAGCATGTGGTGCTTCTGGAAACTGCCCTAGTTGGCATCCTCTTTCCCCCTCCCCCCCCCCCCGTCGCCCCTTCCCCCCCCCGTCGCCCCTTTCCCCCCCCCCCCGTCGCCCCTTTCCCCCCCCCCCGTCGCCCCTTCCCCCCCCCCCGTCGCCCCTTCCCCCCCCCCGTCGCCCCTTCCCCCCCCCCGTCGCCCCTTTCCCCCCCCCGTCGCCCCTTTCCCCCCCCCGTCGCCCCTTTCCC
>CAUYPK010022557.1:0-64987 GCA_963574355.1 Loris lydekkerianus
TCATCCTAACAAAACTGAATGTACATTCTTCTCATCAGCCCATGGAACATCCTCCAAAATTGATCACATCTTAGGTCACAAGTCTAACCTCAGCAAATTTAAAAGTATAGAAATTATTCCTTGTATTTTCTCAGATCATCATGCAATAAAAGTTGAACTCACCAGTAACAAGAATCTGCATACTCATACAAAGACATGGAAACTAACCTTATGCTGAATGATAGCTGGGTCATAGATGAGATTAAGAAGGAAACTGGTAAATTTTTGGAACAAAACAATAATGAAGACATGAATAATCAGAACTTTGGGGATACTGCCAAAGCAGTCCTAAGAGGCAACGGAGTCCTTGATCCCTCACTGGGGTTACTGACAGAATGACCTTGATTTAAGGACTATTATTTCTTTTTTGAAATTAAATCATAGTTTTGTACATTAATGCAATTATGGGGTACAATGTGCTGGTGATTTAAGGATTATTTAAGAAGCTATTTCAATGATATCTTAACACAATTAGGATGGCAACTATCTGAGTAAGGTGGCTCATGCCTGTCATCCCAGCAGTCTGGGAGGCAGGGGCCGGTGGATTGCTTGAGCTCAGAAGTTCAAAACTAGCCTAAGAAAAAGCAAGACCCCATCTCCACTAAAACTAGAAAAATTAGTCAGGTGTGTTGGTGGGTACATATAGTCCCAGCTACTCAGGAGGCTGAGACAAGAGGATCACTTGAGCCCAAGAGTTTGAGGTTGCTGTGAGCTATGACACCATGGCACTCTACCCAGGATGACAAGAGTGAGACTCTGTCTCAAAAGAAAAAAAAAAAAATTAGGAAGGTATTTAAATAATTTTAAAAATAAAAAAAAAAGGATGGCAGCTGTCCTTATGGAGGAAAGCTTCTCCCAGAACCTAAGATAACATTCGTGTAACACAGTAAATGTATTGTTTGGAATTCTAACAGACTTAACTGAAACTCTGGAAAGCTCCTAAATGTCCTCTTTGCCTACAGCACCCTTTTTCTCTTTCTCTTTCACGTAGTGCCCAAGGACTTCAAAGTTTGCACAATGAAGTCTCAATAAACATATTTAGGGTCTGTGGTTCAGAGCACAAAATATCGATTTAGATCAAGTCATACAGGGTACATGTTTCACTGATGAAAAAGCCAAAGGCATTTTCCTCTGCTAATCTCTCTTATGTGGAGTTCAAGTTACAATTTTTATTTTAAAATTTCATCAGTTGGCTCAGCGCCCATAGCTCAGCAGTTAGGGCTCCAGCCATGTACACCAACACTGGTGCATTGAACCTGGCCCAGGCCAGCTGAACAACAATGACAACTTCAAAAAAAAAAAAAAATAGCCAGGCATTGTTGTTATTTAAGATTATACCTACCTTCTAAAATTGTATATCCTTGTGTTGGCCCTGGCTGAAGAGGTTGACCATTGCAAAAACAGCCCCATGCTTTCTACCAAGTGCCCCAGAATCTTGCCTCTTAATTCTGCCTCCTTGAGTGCTATTTATGCTGAATTAGCCCTGAGTATGGAATAGTGATCCAGTGCCTCAGACACAGTAAGTACACTTAGGTGTGGATTGAGTGAAATTGGGACATACCGCTATCTTGTAAGGTAATTTTTTGGGGGAAAAAGTTGTTGTAATTATGCCTTATTATAATATTACTCTTTCTTTTTTTTTTCTCCATTCTCTAACACTACTAAACAATAAGGCTCATTTTAAGTAATGATGGCCTAATCTGACCGTATTTCTCAACAGGATTATGTCAGCAAAGCAAGTATGAAATTTGAAAACACTTTATTCTCCCAACTGCATATTTCTCTAAAAAGAATGACTCTAACTCACCTCTTCTGAGTGGCCTCCCCATTCCTGGTATTGCCACTGCATTTCATCAAGGGTGCTTAATACCTTTATCCAAAGGCATCTCCATGCAGAGGGGTAGGCTAGTTGCAGCATCTAAGGGTGAGGTAGAAAACACTTCTGCAAAGTCAGGATTTCTCTATCTATGAGCTCAGACAATTAAGTTCTCCAACTCACCCTAAAAAGAGTGCTACAGACCTCGTTGTTGAATATCACTATAGTCACCTTGGAGGTCCTCCGCTTGGGAGGCTCTGCACCAACACCAGTGCCTAGTCCACCCTCCAAAACAATTTGGAACTCTTTTTCTGGAATGGCCATCAGAACTGTTGCCACATGAGGTCTGACAATTAAGTTTGCAAACCCATCCTAGACAAACTTGCTACATACCTCATGGCTGAATATCCTTGTGTTCACCAGATGGCGAAGAGGAATACTTCAAAGGTGACCATGGTGATGTTCAGCCATTGGGTACGAAGCACTTTTTCTAGGATGAACTTGTGAACTTAATTGTCCAACTTCATATTTAAACACTTTACTACTCCCAATTTTTGACAACATAGTCCTTCATCATGCCTTGTCCATGGAGGTTTGTTTTAAATGTGAAAATATGTTCAGACTAAAGGAGGCTGCTAGAATGTAAGAGAACAGACACAAAGAGAACAGGCATTTGGCTACTTATTCTAAGTCAGACAATTATACATAATAATTATTATAAAATCCTAGCAGTAACTATTAGTATTTTTATTATGTAAATCAAAAAATTGAGCTTGGAGAGCGTTTCCCCAAAGCTCACTGCCCAGGTTTATATGTGCACTCTCCACCATAATCTGCCCATTAAACAGATGTGTTCTCTGCACCATGTACCGCGGTGATGGCCAGACTGGAATCCCACACCCCTTGTCCTTCTGTCAGAGCCTCTGCAATACACAAACGAAGCCTATGTGCACGTTAAGTAGCTAGAGAAAGACACCCATGCTGGACTCTTGCTACCCTGAATACTAGGCTGATGTACATTTCATAAGAAAGAATATTTACTCTTCTCCTAGTCCACTAAAATAGGAGGAAACATGAATACATCAAATACCATTATCGGAATCTAGGCAGATTCCAGAGTATAGCCTACCAGTATATGCCTTAAAAGAAAGTGAATGGAACCAAAAAAAATAAAGTACCATATATACTCAAGTATGAGCCGAGTTTTTTCGGCACAAAATTTGTGCCAAGTTCGGGTTTTTCGGCACAAATTTTGTGCCCAAAAAAACTTGGCTTATACTCGAGTATATACAGTAGTTGTTTAAACTTAAAATAATTTTTATTCTATTTATTTATTTATTTATTTTGAGACAGCGTCTCATCTGTCACCCTGGGTGGAGTGCCATGGTGTCATAGCTCACAGCAACCTCAAACTCTTGGACTCAAATGATCCTTCTCCTTCAGCCTCCTGAGTAGCAGGGACTATAGGTGTCCACCACAACAACTGGCTAATTCTTCTATTTTTAGGAGAGATGGGGGTCTCACTCTTGCTCAGGCTGGTCTCAAACTCCTAAACTCAAGTGACAAAGCCACCTCACCCAGCCAAAAGAAGTTTTAGATTATAAAGGACTATGAGTGGATTAGCTTCCTGAATTTTTCACATTCAAGATCTAAGCACCTAGTCTAACATTCTTCCTTTCTTTTCTTTTTTGAGACAGAGTCTCAAGTTGTTGCCCTGGGGAGAGTGCTGTAGCGTCATAGGTCACAGCAACCTCCAACTTGGGCTCAAGCAATCGGATCCTCTTGACACAGCTTTTCTATTTTTAGTAGAGACAGGGCCTCACCACCTGCCTCAGCCTCCCAGAGTGCTAGGATTACAGGCGTGAGCCACTGCACCTGGCCCCTCCTTCCTTTCTAGACCAGGAATTGAGGACCTAAAACATGAAATGATCTACCTTAACACGCAGTTGTTATCTGTCCCTCACACATATTTTTTCAAAGCAGACTTCCCTGAGATGTCAAGGTGCCCTTCTTTAAATGCAGGTCTACTTCTGCAAACTATTGTTATGAAGATTAATTATTTGTGTAGCACTGATGAATCTGGCATTGTACCAGGCAGAAAGAATATGTGCCTGGGGCTCAAGAGACATACAATCTAAATCAGAAAGACAAATAGCTGTTTTAAGAGCTCAAAGGGTGATCCAAACTTTGAATCATAAGTCACCATGTTCACATTTATAAAAAAGTGCTCTTCTCCATTGCGTTGCTTTAACAGCTCATAAACGTCAATATGACGGGAAGGTTGACAATATGAGCATTTGTGAAATTGCATGCAACTGCTTGAAAATATTATTCATTTTAGTGAGTTTATGACTGGACAGCTGTTTACAAATTTAGGAGCAGATTGGTCCACGGATGAATGAATTTTGGTTGAAGAAGCCAGAGCATGAGAGGCCTTGAAGGTCCTTGCTGATAATATTTATACTAACCAATATTTCACAGACCCCCATGGGCAGTGCTTAGATTCTTCCACACCAGTTGATCTCTGGTAAATATTCTCTGAATTATTGTGACAAAGTGTAAAGTATAAAACAAACCTTCAGGGACATGGAAAGCCCAAGAGTCCATCAGGAGCCAGGAAAAAAAGAAAAATTTTTAAACTTCACCGTGAAAATGCAGTATGGTTTGAAATCCCTGAAGGCCATCAGACAGGTCATATTCTTGTGGCCTATGTTAATGCCAAAAAAGTTTCCGGAAGAACCACTTTTAAAAAATGTTAAGAATAAGTTTTATTATCCTCATCACTGATTTCAAGTCCTGGCATTGCCCACATGACTTGGTCAAGTCAATGAAACTTCAGCCTTGGTGTCCCCTTATATGAAATAGGATTACTCATGCCAATATTGTAGTTATTTTGGAGGTAAAATGAAGGTTTTCTGGGTAAAAAAACAAACACAATGCTTGACCCAGCAAAAGTGCCCAATAAATAATTATCATTATTAATGTTACTGTTCTCACTTATCTAACTTAATTAATTTGGAATGTTCTCTGCCTACAGAAGGTTAAGCTGTTTTTCAGTATGTGCCATTAAAAAAAAAAAAAAAAAAAAAAAGTGTTGGCTTTGAAACCAGATAGACTTAACCATAAAGAATGTACCAATTGTTCAGGAGGTTTAAATTCAGTGAGTCTCAGTTTTCTCATTGGAAAATAAAGCAATTAATAAAGCATCACTCAGAGGGCAATTGTGAAAAATCAAGTAATAAATTATACATGAGTAAAGGGCTTGGAACATCATTAAGTATCCCCAAAATTCACTTATGTATTCACAAGTAAAACACATAGCTTTGTTTTAATAGGCCCCATCTCATTGTGATTGGCTGCCTACTTCATCCACACAGGCCTGAAAGGAATCAACTGCTTTCCCACCTTCACAATTCTGAGTCATCACTAATTTTGCTGAGGGAATGAAGGCATATTTTATTTATTCATCATTAATGACTACAAAAAGCTTTTAGAATTATAATAAAAGTTATATGTCATATGATGTTTGCATTTTAACTCATCAAAAGACAACCCTTACTTATATGCAATGTGTAAGAATTTCTTCAATGAAAGAAAGAGGAGTAAATATATACTTTTTAAAAACCTAGATCTCTCCTTCTCTAGTCATTAGTTCATCTGATCATTAACTCAAAAATGCCACATGCAGATTGTCTAAGATAATAGGAAGTAATAGTGAACAAAACAGACCCCTCCTCCCCATGGAGTTTCAGTGCAGTGGAGAAAACAGATACTGGTAAAATGACCATGAAAATAATTGCAAAATTATTGACATGGCTGTGTTGGTATCATCAGAATGCCTTGGAACCTTAAGTAACAGAATATCAAGTGAAACTTTTCTCTTTCATCTCAAAGTTTTGCCTGAGGTCCTCTCAGTTGATAACTCTGTAGAAGAAAAGTGACCACATCTTCTGAACAAGACGTTGCCAGAGGTGACCCAAAAGTCTCTATTGATACAAATCACCTACCTCCAGTCCATTAAGGGGCTAGAAAACATTTCTGAAGGAAGACTCATTGAAAAAGAGATTTCCTGGGATGAAATTCAAAGAGTAGCAGTTCTGTGGCAGCTTCAGAACTCCTGCTCCCCACAAATTCAAGCCTTCTGTTAGAGGCTGGGGTTGCACACATGAGAAAAGACTTAATCTGACTCAGGGCTTGAGTCTATGCACTTGTACACAGAGCACTAGGGAGCCTGGCTGCATTCCCCAGAGTTTCAGGTCTTCTGTGAAGGAGTAATGAGTGACTGAGTCTAGACCACAGAGTACTAGACCATGGGAGTGGCGAGCAGGACTGTTCCCAACAGCAAGACCAGGGTCCCTGTGAGCCAAGCAGAGTCTGCAGCCAGGCTTGGCTATCCTAGAAGATCCTACTCACAAGGGTGGCCTGCCAGGTCCCAGGACTTTTAGTGCAAGAGTAGAGAGAGATCACCATGGGGTCATACAGAAAGGCATTGCCTATACAGGATATCAAAGAAATTTTAAGGAGACAATTAGAATGCCTGCCATGGCAGAAAAGAGAACTGTAGTAGAATGAGTTTGAAGGCAATGATAGAAAAATAAATATACAAATAAAAAACACCCACTGCCCTAGTTGAGGAAAATAACTCAAAAGTCATCACCGGCAATCACTTGTCCTTCCCAGGGCCTAATATTGTTTTCCTCAGTTTTGTTTCTTACAGGGTAGTTGAAATGAGGCAGTCCATTCCAAATAGACGTTTGGAGGGTGAAGAAAGGTACCCCAGGTGTTCCAACTATTCCTTGAGAAAAGATGAGCTGATTACTGGTACTCTGAGTGAAAAAATTCTGGGTCCCATCGATTACACTGAAAGTTGATTTAAAAAACAAAGAAAACTTGCCTTTTAAAATTTAATTTACGAACAAAATACATTCTTATCCATAATCTAAATCAGTGGTTCTCAACTTGGGGGTTGTGATTCACAGGAACTGTATTAAAGGGCTGCGGCATTAGGAAAGTTGAGAACCACTGATCTAAATCATTCTTTAAAATAAACACAGGGTGAGCAAGAGCAGCCTCGTGGGGAAACCCAAGGGCAAGCCCACTTGTGCAGGGTAAGTAGGAGCTTCAGGAGTGGGGGCCGTTCAGCTCCAACAAAAGGGGTCTCACTGCAAGGGGCTTACCTGGTTCTGTCTGCTCATGGCCTTGCATTTCCCAGATGAAAAGCAACAGCAACCTTGCAAAGCTTAATTCTACACTAGCAAGTTGCCCCACCTTAAAGAATTCCCCAAGATCCTAGTTTTTTCTGGAACAAGAAATGGCCCTTTGTGGTGGTATTCCTAGTCCTCACGGTTTCTAAATTCCCTGCCTCAAGTCTGTAGAAGCTCCCTTGAGTTCATCACTTTGGGTTATTTCCCAAGATACAGTAACTAAATAGTGTTAGTTTCTTGTACCAATTTACCCAGTGATTAGCTCTCTCCCAGGGGAGGAAATGAACACCCACTGCAGGCAAATATAAAACCTGACAACTGGTCTGTGTAGATGGAACTTGGCACAGCGATCTAACTTGACTTCTAACTGCCTCATGGCTACAGCATATATTTAACCACAAAAATGATTCCCACCCTACATCCAGCCTAGCTCAGTGTTCAATAGTAATGCTCTTTATCAGAGAAACTAATTACATCCTCCTTGATTGTGATAAAATTCATCTTACTAACTTCACACGTTGTATTTCTACACTGTATCTTTAGAGTCTGTGCCATTTTCTCTGCACCCTTCTTTTTTTTTTTCGTTAGTTCATTTTTATTGTTACTACTGCATAATTCACATGATACATTCATAAAAATGTGATTACGTGTCCTTTTGTTTTCGTCAATATTATTAGAGGAAAGATATCCTTTCAGCTATTAGCAACAGGAACCATGATAAAACAAAATGTAGAAAGGTTTAAATGTCTTCACGTTAATCATTTTGTTTATATATTATATTAAAAAATAAACCTGTCCTATAAAGAGCAATAATATATATATATTCTAAAATATATACATAAAAGCAATGACAGAATAACTCAGAGCAAGATTCTGAAACATAGTATCTAACTTCTAGACCCACCACAGAGCAAGCAGCTGTCTAATCTTGACAAATTGTTTAAAGCTCGGTTCCTCAGTTTCTCTATCTTTGAAATGGAAATAATAGGAAATGACAGTGATAATTGTTTTGAGGATTAATCTGTAGCAGACACTTAAGACAAAGCCTAGCAGACAATAAGCTGCCTTGAACTATTTTTGGTAGTACACAGACTTAGACAAATTGTACAGGCATTTATGTCTTTGGAGAAATGATACTAACTTATATGTTAATATAATAGTATTCATCACTTTTAAGAGGTCATAATTTATAAACCAAAGAACAGTGACTAATTTTTTTTTTTTTTTTTTTTTTTTTTTTTTTGCAGATTTAATGATTGAATTCAACCCAATCACTTTTATAAGAAACTTTAATTAACACATAATTAAACACAACACCGCTGATTAGGGGGCTTTGGAAAATTATCTGTAATAAAGTAAATAAACCCAAGTAGAGTCATAGGGTAAAAAAAATTAGTTCTGGGAAATTTGTTACCACTATCTTAATCTTGTTGCTTGTTATCTATCAGTCTGATCAAGATTTCTATTTCTTCTTGATTTGGGATTGAGCAGTAGTGTGTTTCCATTAATTTATCCATTTCCCCTAGGTTTTCAAGTCCGTGTGCTCAGAGGTTTTTAGAGTAGTTTTTGATATTTTGTATTTCTATGGTATCAATTGTAGGGTCTCCTTTTTCATATCTGATGGAATTTATTTGAGACTTTTGTATTTTATTTCTGATTAATCTAGCTAGTAATCTATTGATTTTATCTTCTCAAAGAACCAAGGTTTTGTTTTGTTGATGCTTTTATTGTTGTTTATTTCCATTTTGTTAAGTTCTGCTCTGAGCTTTGTTATTTTTTTCCTTCTCTTAGCTTTGGTTTGTTCTTCTTTTTCTAGTTTCTTGAGGTGTGACATCAGGTTGATGCTATGAGATATTTCTGTCTTTTTGATGATAGACAAATTCTACCAGACCTATAAGAACTGGCACCCGTTCTATTGAAACTGTTCTATAACACTGACACAGAGGGAACCCTCCTAAATCATTCTACAAAGCCAATATCTGCTGGTACCAAAGCCAGGAAAGCACAGAATAATAAAGGAAAACTTCATTTTTGGAATGGGTCGTGGCCTTAAGTTGTTATCTGTATTTTCAATTCAGTTTCCTCCATCCTGGGACTGTTCTGTACCTGGAAGCTTCCTTTCCCATCACTCTCCCTCATTTTCTGTGTCCCTGGGCAGCACAACAGTATCCTCAACCTTCTATACTTTCCCTCCTTTTTTCCTACATAGAACAAAGGTAGGAAAATGACATGTGCAATCCTATGCAAATCCAAGGATATCTAGTTTTTCCCTTAAAGCTCTCTTTCATGGAGCAGACACAGATTTTTATTTTTTTATTTTTTTTATTTTTTTTCATTTCTTTATTTTTTATTGTTAGGGATTCATTGAGGGTACAATAAACCAGGTTACACTGATTGCATTTTTTAGGTAAAGTCCCTCTTACAATTGTGTCTTGCGCCCAAAAGCTGTGGCACACACCAAAGCCCCACTCCCCTCCCTCCTTCCCTCTCTTTGCTCTTCCTTTCTGATTTCATTTCTTTCTTTCTTTTCTTTTTTTTTTTTTTTTTAAAGCAGGAACTCAATTTTATTGTGTCAAGCAGCTGCTTATATAGAGTGTGGGGAAGGGGCAGGGAAAGAAGGCGGGGGATGAGGTGCGTGACAGGGTTGGGCCAATGGCATGGTACCACGTTGACTGTATCTAGGTAGAGGCAGTTTCAGGTTGGGCCTTGCTGAGTCATTGCTATGCGAAAGTAGCTCGATGTATCTACTTCTAGTCATTACTGCAACTTAGTTTCCTTGTTCCATTCTAAAAAAATTAATTAATTAATTAATTTAAAAAAAGCATATTGGCTGAGCACAGACTATGCTGTATAAGTAATATGAGAAGACAAGAGATTAGAAAGAATAAAACAGTTACTACTACAAGGAGCTTACCAGATGTGACACAGAGAAGAAAATGGCATAATAAATATGATAGAAGCACCAAGAGTAGTCCAAAAGAGGTTATAAGATGCTGAGGAAAGCATATTGAAAAAACTAGATTACAGCTGGGCGAGGCTCACACCTGTAATCCCAGCCCTCTGAGAGGCCGAGGTGGGAGGATTGCTTGAGCTCGGGAGTTTAAGATCAGCCTCAGCAAGAGTGAGAACCCATATCTACTAAAAATAGAAAAACTAGCCAGTGGTGGCACCTGTAGTCCCAGCTACTTGGGAGGCTGAGGCAAGAAGATTGCTTGAGCCCAAGAGTCTGAGGTTGCTTTGAGCTGTGACACCTGCATTATCAAAATTTATCAGTCTATTGAATACCACTATGAAGAAAGAATTAGTATAGTATTTTAAAAATTAACTATGTTCCATAGAAATAAATCTGCTATTGGAGTTACTGGGAAATTAAGCATTACATTCAGCTAAATGTCCTGCCTCACAGAATATGAGTATCACCAATTACAATAATTATAATACATAAATATTCACTTACCATAGCAAACTCCTTGAACATAAAGTGACTTTTTTATGGTTCAGAAAGAATTTCAGAAACTTACAGTACATCTGAGTCACTATTATGAATAGTGGCTGTTTATAAGTTTATGAGAACTGTTTCATGAAGTAGTTTAGATACATATCTGCAGCAATCTTTTTGTTTTATTTTATTACAGATATTAGCCAGTAACTGGAGCTGGATCAAAGTTATAGGCACAATTTAGTTATGTAGACATAAAATATTAATTTTTCTATCATTGAACTCAACCTACAGCTTAGCTTGTGCTGATGTCAAAAAGACCTCAATCTTGCTATGTTAAGGTAAACTCAGCCCCTTCTGGTCTAAAATTTAGATTCTCTTAGGTAAACATTTTAACAGATTGAATATTTCACTTTCTTACAATGCAACATTTATATTTGTCTCTAGACTGATTCGCAGTGTGCCAGACACTTCCCTCTTCCCCTTTCCTAGAATTTGTCTGAGGGCAGAAGGATTAACAAGAGCACATCCATGGCACAGTGCCCGTAGCTCAGGGGTTACTGCACCAGTCACATACACCTGAAGCGGGTGGATTCAAATTCACCCCAACTTGCTAAACAACAATGACAATTGCAGCCAAAAAATAGCCAGGAGTTGTGGTGGGTGTCTGTAGTCCCAGCTACTCGGGAGGCTGAGGCAAGAGAATTGTTTTAGCCCAAGAGTTTGAGGTGGCTGTGAGGTGACATCCTGAGACTCTGTCTCAAAAAAAAAAAGTGCACATGCATATTGAAAAGTGGATACCTGGGGGATCCAAGCAAGATGGCAGCCAAGTAACAGCTTCCTTGCACTGGGCATAGTGAGTCTTGGGAGACAAGACTCCAAGCACCTCTGGCTGGTAGGATCTGTCTATAATCATCCCTTTGAGGACACAAGGAGTCAGCGAGAGACTTCTGGACCACAAGAGGAGGACAAAAGCAGTGGAAAACTGGCAAGTGGTTGCGTGTGTTCATTTGGTCTGCTCCCACTGGTAGCTATGAGTACAGCAGCAGTGAGACTGCAGGCTAGAGGGGCCTTACCTGTGAACTGTTTTGGTGTTTTTGGACTTGGTACTCAGTTGAATTGCCTTGGGAGAGCTTGGGCAGGAACAGAGAATTCTGGGCATTGTCCAGGGCCCCAGACTGAGCTGCTGAGCTGGACGGACCTAATAGTGTTCGGCTGTGGGCCAATTGGAGCCATTAGGAGACAACTGCCCCAGAAAGCTCTGCCCTCAGGGTCACAGAGCAAGGATTGGGTGGGAGTTAGTAATCTAGTGACTGAGAAGCCTAAAGGCGGGGACTGAGCAGCCTACATCCTTAACTCTCAGGGACAGAGTGAGACAGGTTTTGGCACACTGGGTAAGTGGATAGCCAAGTTTAGAAGTTTAAAGTGCCATTTAAGAGGGCTGAGGAGAGATTTAATGTCTCCACCTTGCAGGGTTTGAGAAATCAGCAGAGGCCTCCAGTCGTATCAGAATTGTGATTAACATCTCATACCCCAGAAGATCGCCTGTTGCCCAGACAATATTCAACAATATATATATATATACTGCTTTTGTTTTGGTTTTGGGGTTTTTTCGTTGCTGTTGTCGTTGTTGTTGCTGTTGCTTTTTTTGTTTGTTTGTTTGTTTGTTTAATTTCAATCATTTTCCTATAGATTTTTCTTTCCTTTTTTTTCCCTTTCTTTTCTTTCTCCATTTTTCCTGTTTAAATACAATTTTCCATTGTTGCCTTTTTCAATAATTAGAACTTCATTTTGCTAGTGTTTCTACACTTATTATTTGTTTTTTTCCCCAATTTTATCCTGTAAAGTTTTCTGTTTGCTTGTTTTGGTTTGATTTATACCATTTTTGTCTTTCCTTTTTACATGGTGGAGGTGGGGTACTGTGTGCAATCAAACTAGCAAAGAGCTGCTGACCTTAAGAGAACCACTCAACATGGCACCCCCAGAGGTTGGGGGGGTTTTGAGGTTGTGTCAAAGTACCCTACTGTACACCTATATTGCTCTGTTTCCCTCTTTCTGTGCCTCTCTTCTTTTTGTCAATATTCCCTTTTACCCATCCCCTCTCCTTTGTCTTTTTTTCTTTTCTTTCTTTCTTTTTTTTTTTTTTTATTTTATCCCTTCTTGCTCTAAAACCTTTTCATCTTTCTTGTCCTGTACCAAAAAAACTCATTGAAACCCTAGTCCACAGGCAGGGCAACTTAAGGAGCAAGAGGAAGTTAAAGGAAAACTAGGGCAAGGAAACAGATAAAAGAAATCACTCCTGAGAAAGAATCAGCAGAAAACTGCTAGCAACATGAAGAACCAGTCCAGAGCAACCCCTCAAAGGGACCATGAGATAGCTACTGCAAAGGATTCTACCTATAAAGAAATATTAGGAATGACAAAAAGGGAATTTAGAATACACATGATTAAAACAATGAAGGAAACTGCTGATAAAGTGGAAAATATCCAAAAAGAGATCCTCTAAACAGAAATTAAACAAAGATATAAGAGATTTAAATGAGACACTAGAACAACTGTGCTTGATAGACACATATAGAATACTCCATCCCAAAGATAAAGAACATACATTCTTCTCATCACCCCATGGAACATTCTCCAAAATTGACCACATCATAGGCCACAAAACAAACATCAACAGAATCAAAAGAATTGAAATTTTACCTCATATCTTCTCAGATCTTATGGCACTAAAGGTGGAACTCAACTCTAACAAAAACGTTTGACCCCACACAATAGCATAGAAATTAAAAGACCTTCTGGGTGCAGGAGGAAATAAAACAGGAAATAATTAACTTCCTTGAGCATAACAACAAGGAGGACATAAGCTACCAAAACCTGTGGGATAAGCAAAAGCATTCTTAAGAGGAAAATTTGTCACTTTAGATGCCTACATTTGAAAAACAGAAAGAGAACACATCAACAAACTGACAAGCCATCTTATGGAATTGGAAAAAAAAGAACGATCTAAGCCTAAATGCAGTAGAAGAAAAGAAATATCCAAAATCAAATCAGAGATCAATAAAATTGAAAACAAAAGAATCATTCAGAAAATTAATGAAACAAGAAGTTGGTTTTTAAAAAAATAAATAAAATGGATAAACCGTTGGCCAGACTAACTAGAAATAGAAAATAAACATCTCTAGTAACCTCAATCAGAAACAATAAAGGGGAAATAACAACTGATCTCACAGAGATACAAGAGATCATCTCTGAATACTACCAGAAACTCTATGCCCAGAAATTTTACAATGTGAAGGAAATGGATCAATATTTGGAGACACACCCTCTTCCTACACTTAGCCAGGAAGAAATAGAGTTCCTAACAGACCAGTTTCAAGCACTGAGATTAAAGAAACAATAAAAATGCTTCCAACCAAAAAATGCCCTGGTCCAGATGGCTTCACACCAGAATTCTACCAAACCTTCAAGGAACAGCTTATTCCTGTACTGCTGAAATTATTCCAAAAAATTAAGGAGGAAGGAATCTTCCCCAACACATTCTAAGAAGCAAACATTGCCCTAACACCAAAACCAGGAAAAGGCCCAACTAAAATGTAGAATTTCAGACCAATTTCACTCATGAATATAGATGCAAAAATTCTCAAGAAAATATTAGCCAATAGATTACAGCTTCTCATCAAAAAAAAGTCATACATCATCAACATTGTTAAAATGTCCATACTACCTAAAGCAATATACAATTTTAATGCAATTCCAATTAAAGCTCAATTGTCGTATTTTAAAGACCTTGAAAAATTAATAACTTCATTTTATATGCAATCAGAAAAAAACCTCAAATAGCCAAAACAGTACTCAGCAATAAAAACAAAGCAGGAGGCCTAAGACAGGATATGGAGAGGCTGCATGGTGGATTACATTCATAGTACCCAAAGACGGGTAAGATCACTCTGCATTCAGTCAACCTAAGACAGGGACCAAACCATTGATGTTTGTATCCCCATGACGGGTAAGACTGAAACGGCAAGAGCAGGCAACCTAAGACAGGGGCTATGTTTTTCTGCCATACAAAAAACAAAAGAGGGAATTGTTGGGCCCTGCCATGTGCCTGAGGCCTAGTGCAACTTCCCGAGCCTGACTAGGAGTAGATCCATTGAGCTACTTCCGCGTAGCAACAACTCAGCAAGGCCCGGCCTGAAACTGCCTCTACCTAGATACAGCCAATGTGGTACCATGCCACTGGCCCGACCCTGTCACGCACCTCTTCCCCCACCTTCTTTCCCGGCCCCTTCTCCACAATTAAAAAAGAAAAAAAAAAAAAATTCCATTAATTAAATAAAATTAAGACAGAGCTGCTTAAAAAAAAAACCATAAATATTAATAAGTGCAGCAAGGTGAATGCATTTCAAAATGACTTTGCTAAGCCAAAGGAAGCCAGATGCGACAGGCTACATACGATGTGATTCCACTTTTAAGAAATCGTAGAAAAGGCACAACTATAGTGAAAGTAAGACAATCAAGTGTTGCCTGGGGCCAGGGTCTGGGCAATGGATCCACTACAAAGGGGCAAGAGAGATTTCTACACACTTGTAGACAATTGCCCAAATGCAAGTAAACTTTGAATAGGTTTTATTGATGTGTGTTATGCTTACATAAAGCTAGGAGAAAAAAGCATCAGGAAAAAACTGAACTGGTTCACTGTTTTCATACGTACTTTCTGCTTTAAGGTTACTTGTGTTTTGAATTACAAGTGGCAGTGGTCCATCAGAAGGTTCCCAGCGCTCAGAGGGTCTCAGTGTCTTAATCTGGCTCTGGCACCAGAGGCTGGGTGGCCCTTGTGGTCACATGGTCAACTCCAAAGCTTCTGCTTGTCTCTGTTCTTGAAGCTCTCTTAGGTCAGAAGTTTTGCAACTTTGTGCTATGCTTAGGGCACTCAAATCCCTGGTGACACTGAAGCCACTACCTGGGCTTCAGCCTCCCTTGGTGCCTACAGAGCACAGAGCCCCGTCTGCCTCCCCGTCTGCATAAAGCAGCAGAGTACGCACCCTTCCCTTCACAAATCCCTTCTTTTCTCCCTGCTATTATCTTTCCAGTAGTGTAACATTTTCTCCCAGAAAGCCTTCATCAAATCCCTCAGGAAGCCTGTAGGAAATGGAGGGGCAGTGACAAATACCAGGAGAACAAACACAAAGGAATATTTCAATAAATTAGCATGCTATGAATGTCAAGGTTGCTCAAGAAATGCTAATGTGGTAAATGGGGAGCTGCAAGAGGCAGGCAGGGGTCCTGGAGAGACCCAGTAGAAAGAGCTAGATGGTCTGGTAGGTGGGTCAAAGGGCTATAGGAGACTCTGGCAAGATGGGGAAGAAAAAAATCACAGTGACTGTCCCCTATAGCCACTGAGTCCATACCATCCTCTCCTATGTCCTATGAGGCAGCTCCAGAAAGTGGTGCTCAGAGAGGTGAAGTGACCTGCCCCAGGACACAGAGGACAACCTGGCCTGTCTGAGCTCACAGCCTAACAGGCTAGACAGCAGTGGAAGAGGGGGGGCCTGGGGCCTCTGAAGCTGCCGACACCAGCTATGTGACCCTGAGGTGGCATGCACCTTCTCCTGCCTCAGTTTCTCCCTCTGTAAAATGAGATAATACTGACCCCCATCTGGAAATCTGTCTTGAGGGAAGATACATAGATGGCTTGGAACATGGCCTGGCCCTGGAGGGCCACTAGAATTGCCAGTGGTGGGGGATGTTGTGGTGGGCAGGGAAGTGAGGAGTAGAGGGCTTTCAAGTCCATGAGTTTGGGGACTGATGAGGGGCCACCAGCTGAGAAATGTTTGAGAGGAATGATGAGCAGCTCCAGGAACTAATTTCTGGGCTGTGCCTGGAGACAAGGTGGCCAGGGTCACCAGAGGGGACTGCAATCATCCTAGTACAGGGCCCTAAGGACCAACAGAACTTGGTCCTCAGTCCAAGAGGGAGTGGAAGCCTGGCCTGGGTGTAGGAGCACAGGCAGCACCAGCAGGGGAGCTGCAGTAGCACTGGGCATTTCTCTCCTCCCTCCCTTATTTTCTTCTCTTCCTTCTCCCCCACTCCTTTTCCCCTCATCTTGTCTTCCCTCCCTCAGGGAAGAAAACAAATCACAGTGACTGTCCCCTATAGCCACTGAGTCCATGCCATCCTCTCCTATGTCCTATGAGGCAGCTCCAAAAAGTGGTGCTCAGAGAGGCGAAGTGACCTGCCCCAGGACACAAGAGGACAACCTGGCCTGTCTTACCCTCTCCCCTTCCTCTCTCTTTTTCTCCCTCTCTTTCTCCATCTCTCTCTCTCTCTCTTCCTTTCTTTCTCCCTCACCTTGTTCTGAAAAGCCTGCGGGAGAAGACCTCGCTCTCAGAGTCAGGCCATGAGTAACCCACTTGTGTATTTGCGGTTTACCTACCTGTAGAAAATTTGTACCCTAAGATCTCTGCATGCTGTGGGCAAATGGTTTTAATTCAAGTCCACAAATATTTGCTGTGCTCTGGTTAACTGAGTGTCCTTTGTGCTGGAGGTGCCAGAAAGATGCAAATGGAGAGAGCCAGTCCTCGGAGGAGCCAGTCTGGGGCCCCTGGCTGGTGTTGGCAGAAGACACATCCCACCGTCCCTCAAGGATGCTAAAGAGCTCTCTGTTTACTAGTACCCTGGGCCCACCTCTCTCTCCAACACAGTGTAGAAAGGAGCATCGCTGCCAGTTTGCAGTATCTTAACAAGACAGCACATTGTGGGCATAAGCTGCAGGAATGAGGGGGTGCTCACCCTGCACGGATTAGAGGGGCTACCCAACTATCTGAAGGGTCCCTGCTGATGGCCCCCACACCCAGAATTCTGATTTTGCCTATTTTTTCCTCTGCTATACATTTTACAACATCAATGGGACTTTCTCCTCAACCAGTTTTTCAGGGCCATGCCAGGCTTTAAAATAGGCAGGCCTCAGTTTTATTTGTGCGTTGCTGAAGCTGGAGAGTGAGTGAGTGAGTGCAGTCAGGTCCCACCATGAGCACAGTGCCGATTTTCAGAAGCTCTCAGGGCAAAAGGGAATTGAGAGAAAGGAGGGAAACGGAATCTGAAGAGTGAGCCTTACCTCTTTCAATGTCCCAAGAGTAAAATCTTCTCCTTTTACCTCAGTCTTACCTTACCAGATAAATTGTCTTTTATCTGGTCCATATTTATTATGTAGCATGAGTAGAAGATGTGACAAAGTCCTGTGATGCTAGGAACTGGAAGCAGACAACGCCTCTACTGGCAGTTGGGCAGGTGACAGTGCAACTCGGGAGATAAGAATAGAACATTTCCTCTCATTCCCAGTGTGCAAAGAACAAGAGGATTGCAGACCGTTACCACTGGCCATTACCACAGACTTTAAAGGTGAGCTAATTTAACCTCCTTGTCTAAGAAGGCATCACCTCTCCATCTCCGACATCTTTGTACCACGTGCCAGTCACTATGGGCACTGGAGAAAGACAACTTGCACCCCCCAGGAAGTTCATCCTAGTGGGTACAGTGGCTCAAGAGGGATTTGGACCTAGTGGTCAGCACAGAGGAGGGAGAGGCAACTTCAGGTGAGAAATCAGGGAAGACTTCTTGGAGGAGGTGGTAGCTTACCTGTTAGAACCTTACTCCTCACGCATGGGCCAATTTCTGATTGTGGGAATGTTAAAAATGGATGCTGGGCATAGATCCCCATCTCCTGCCATATGGGCCAACTCTGTGACCTCCACAACCCACAAGAAATTAAACTTCTGACCCCTCCCATGGCTCTGTGACTTCCCAAACAGCCTGATGCATGTCCAGGCTTTGGTACAAGTAGCAGTGTAGTTTTTTGTCATGTTGAGTGACTTGGGAGCAAGTCCCTTCCCCTCCCGGACTCTGTAAAACCAGATGAAGTGCTCATCTAGTGCAAAGAATCCCTCCCTTGGCACTGGCGGTGGGGACAGTGCAGCTCCTATCCCCAATCTCCCATCATTCACTAGAGGATGACTCTGGCTTGTTCAGCTCAGCTGCCTTTAAGCAAGCAACTCATTCACAAGTGCCTACAAATTAATACAGTACAATCGGGCAACATAAATATTGTGCTGTAATTGATTGTCTTCTGTAATCAAAGGCAAGGTTGCTGACTTTGTTACTTTCCCAGCCATGCAACTGCTGTAGGAAAAATTTGGGGGAGGGGAACTGAAGTAACACAGGTGGTTTTTGTTGTATGTATCTGACTGCAAGTTGTGGCTCTGCTTTATGGAGGGGAGGACAAGGACCATTACATCCAGACTTAATCAGAATTGATCAAATGCCTATTTTGTGAGAGGCAATGAAAGACACAGATCTTAATTCATTATTAACTGAGTTATTATTAGTAATGACTTGACAGTAAGGCACAAAAATTAGTCTTTAAATAGCATTTTTCCCCCTATACTATTAGCCTCTGTCCACTTCATTGATGGCTAAACGACCTAAATGCACGGAACTGGACATTTTATTTTATTTTTTATTTATTTATTTTTTTTCTTTTTGTTCAGTTTAATTATGACCAGGTACTGGAGTGAGTGTTAATTTCCTGGTGGCACCTCCGGTGGGTAGAGGATGGTGTTAGGTTTCTGCAGGCTGCAGGGACTCAATGTGCAGACGTGGATTCTGCCTGGTGTACGCCTTGGGATCCAGGCACAGTTCAGGAGGCGCAAGCTTGTGAGCTCAGGTTGCGTGGCTTTTCTGTCCTTTAAGTTGGAGACGTGGACGGAACTGGACATTTTAAATCACTTTACACAAACCAAGGAAGCAGCACCATCTTTCCGTCTACCTGCCATGCTAAAGCTGCCTCGGTTTCCCTGCAATGGGTTGGACTTGAATGAGGGGGCTTCCTAGGGACAGCTCACATCTTCCTGTCTCAGATTCCCGTGCACTTTGAATAATCTGGAAGGAGCTTGACCCTTCGGGAATCCAGAGTTTTAAAATTCACAGACCCCTTTTGCCTTGGGGGGTGGGGTGGATGAGGGTAAATGTCCCAGACTCTGCTTAAGTCTCTGGGTAAGATCAGCCTTCACCTGACCCCTGCGGGTCATGCAGTTTCCTAACCTTGACTTGAAGGCAGCCCTCTTTAACCCTTTCCTAAAATTGGGCTGTTGTCAGAAAGAAAAACAAAAACAAAAAACGAAACCTCCCAGTTCTGAGCCTCAGGAAAAGGACACTCGCATCCCGGGGGCTTAGGGCAACTTCCCCGCTACGTCGTCCAGGGATTCTAGATAATCGCGTGTCACCAGAACCCCGCCCTCATCCCCCCCCTCGGATACCAAGCCCGCTCCCTGCCTCTTCGCTCTCCGAACGCTGGCTGGGGTGGGTGGCAGCACCGAGGCGATTTTATTCATCTTTTTTTCCTCCAGGTTTTGTCATGGAAACGCTGACACAACCTCCAGAAGGCAGCTGAGCCGGGCCGGGGACTGAGGGCTTTTGGGACCCTGCGGGAGCGCGGCGCGCGCTCCGCGCTCCCCGGGAAACAGCTGGACGCGACCACATCCCCGGCAGAGGCGGGGGGAGCGCGACGCTCCGCCCCGGCGCTCGGCTCCCTCCCTCCCTGCTCGCGGCTCTCCGCAGGCGCCCTCCCCTCGCTGGGGGCTGCGAGTTGCATTTGGTAAAACCCAGCCCTGGAATATATAGATCACCGGAGCGCAATGAAGTAGCCTCCGGAGAGCAGGGAGGGGTCCCGTCCGACAGGCACAGCGGCCAGCGCAGCGGCGGCGGCACCACCATCACCGCTCGCACCCCAGCCGCCCGGCCCGTAGCGAGGCAGCGGCGGCCGCCGGCGGGAGCGGAGGAGGCGGCGGAGCGGCGCGGGGAGGCGGGGAGCAGGAGCAGCGGCGCGCCGCCGGCCGGTCCACGCATCTCCACTTCCAGACCAACTCCCGCGCCTTCCACACCCCCGCCCGGCCCGGGGGCTCCGAGAGCCGCCGCCGAGCCAGCGCGATCCTCCGGCGAGTCGTGCCCAGCCCTGCCCTGCTCCTCCCGGGCTCCGGTCCGCGCGGCGGGCTCCTCGCTCCTGCGCCCCGGGCGCGCCTCCCGGGCACCTCGATCCCCGCGGCCAGGACAAAGCCATGAAGCCGGCGCTGCTGGAAGTGATGAGGATGAACAGAATTTGCCGGATGGTGTTGGCCACTTGCTTGGGATCCTTTATCCTGGTCATCTTCTATTTCCAAAGTATGTTGCACCCAGGTAGGGGGCGCGTTAGCGTGGTTTTGTTGGATATTTCTTCTCTCTCGCGCTGTCGCTCGCTAGCTCGCTCCGCCTGGTTTCTACCTCTTCCAACCTTACCTCTTTCCCCTCGGCCTCTTTCGGGGCTCCTTGCTGCCCGGGCCACCGAGCCGGGATGGGAGGAGGAGGGACAGTGTGTTCCTTCCTCTGCTTCCTCCCGTCTCCAGGCTGGAGGATGGGACCAGGAGGGGCGGTATTTTTTTCCTCCCTCTTCTTTTTTTTTCTTTGTGTCCCTTGTCTGTCTGTCTGAGAGGTGGCAGGGAAAGGTAGAGGTGTGGGGAGCTGCCGGGGGTGACGGATTGGTTTGAAGAGAACCAAACTCCCGGCTCCGGCCGAGGTCGGAGGATGAAAGAGGCGCCCGGAGCCCGCCGCCGTGCGCCCGGCCAGCTGCTCTTCCTGGTCCGCGGCCGGGGAGGACGATGCACGCCCGGGCGAGCTTGCGAGTCCCCGCAGCGGCCTCGGAGCCAGGGACTCGGCTCCCACGTGTTCAGGGCTCGGCGCGGAGCTGAGCAGGTGTGGAGAGAGGTTGGGTGCCCTGCTGCCCCTCCTCCGGGCTCCGACTGTGTGCCCCCGGTGTCCAGCTCCGCAGTGACCTTGCGGCTGGTGCCCTGGGTCCAGCTCCACCCCTTACCCTCAAACTTAAGCTGGGGACTCTGAGCTCCTGGGTCATGCCTTGACCACCGCAGTTTTGGAGGAAACTTTGGCCAGGTCCTGGGCTGACAGTTTGCATCCCCCAGTCGTGGGTTCCGAGCACCTGGAGTCCCCAGGCAATGTGAGAATGAGCCCCCTTGGGTCCCCGGTAGCTTAAGGCAAAGTTCCACGTTCAGAATCTGGACTAGTAGAGGGACGAGGCTTGCGCCTTCCGAGGGGCGCAAAGGAAAGTTAGGGAGCTGGGTGGGGGGCGCCCTTGCGCGCGGCGGCCGGGGATTCGCAGCTGGGCTCCGCAGCCCAACAGGTAGACCCTTGCGAGGAGACCTCAGAGCCACCGCGGCGTCCCTGTCCTGCCCAGCCTCGGTTCCTGCTTCCCATTCCCCTCTCCCCAGCAGCCCCGCCAGGTCACGTTGGCTCAGAAATCCATTTTTTACGCCTCCGAGTTGCCTTTCTCAGCGTAGTCACAGCAATAATTTGCTTTTCTAATTGCAGGGAGGAGGGAGGTGGAAACACATTTCCTTCCAGGGAAATGGGGTTGGTGTTTTTCATTCGCCTCCCGCCTCTCCTTTCAGTGTGTAGCTCACACTTTCCTCGAGCCTGCGTTGGGGTCCCAGGCAGAGGAAAAAGGCTGTTCTTTCCATCAGACAGGCCGGGCTGCCGCCTGCGAATTCCTTGACAGCGCAGGGAGAGATCGGCTCCTCTGCCCGACTCAGCCTGGAGCAGTTGTTGAGCGTTGGCCACACTGCGGAGGATATGGTCCCACACTACCAAGTGTAACCTCAGGACGTCCGAGCCAGCCCTGTAAAAGATGGCTTTTGTTTGCAGCTGGGTATTTTTAGTATAATGTCAGCAAACTACAGCGCTGTTTGTCTCCTCACCCAAACCTGTGGTTGTGAAACTTGTAAGGGAATTTAAAAATGGACCTGGCTTGCATTCCAACAGCCAGACATTGGTTGCAGTGGGCCCGACCAGACAGACAGGCAGGGGCATCCTAAAGTGCCAAGATCCTGGGGCCCCCAGACCAGGTCAGACTCCTTCAGAGTACCAGAGGACTGGGTGGTGCGTGGATATACTGGAGCTCACAGTTTAAACGAGGGGCCAGATGCTTTGTTCTAGACTCTAGAGATGTGTTCAGGCCTCTTAAAGTTTGGCTGGGACCATGTGTGCCAATCATTCTCTGCAGAAGGGTCTGGAACAGGGATGAGTGTCAGCAGCAATGTGCTTTAGTTTCTCTAAGGTCACTGCTAAATACCCAGTGAATATGTGTTCAAGGATCTCATGGGCGAATTGAGAAATAACTTTCTAGCCAAACATACAAGGAAGAAACTTCCAACTTGTAATTGGCCCGTGGCTCAAATTTCCAGCTCTAGTAAGAATATTAAGTTGACTTCAAAGTAGCATTAGATCTTTTTAGACTGGTCTTTTGGAATGAGGAAGAGAACCTTTTCTTTTCTTTCTTTTTTTTTTTCTTGCAGTTTGGCCTGGCCAAAACCCACCACCCTGGGTTCAAACCCACCTACTCACTGAGCCATGGAGGCACAGAGCTGCTCAAGAACCTTTTCTAAAGCTTGTGCTGATAAGGATTCTCTGTCATTAATCCTGCCAAACTTTCTGGTCCCATTTCCTCCCCCCAAATGGCATTTATTATTTGAATTTCTGTAAGAATGCTTTTCTGACATTTCTCTCCCCCCTACCCCCACCCCCCATCCCGTCCTTAGCAAATACTGCTTTCAAAACCTTCTATTGAATGTAGAATTGTAGATAGTTCAATCAAAAGGTCTTTCTTATTTTGAATTATCTATAGTTCTATAGAACTCTAACAGTTTTATTATTATACAGAGCATCAAAATATACTTGGAAATTAATATTAAACATTTTCCTTTGGGGGGAATCATTTTATTAAAGTATGCTGTTGATGACAGCTCATTCTAATTTTTTTTCCTACTGGTTTGAATTTCTGTAACAGTTACACAATCTTTGCTTCTCTGAAGGATCTTAGAGTAATGCAGGCTGATCTTTTAGCCTGGCCCTGCAGTTGGGGTCTTTCCAGCTTACCATGGGAGAGGCAGAAGGGACAACAGCATGGCACAGCTTGTGTTGTTAACAATTTGGAACCCTCTGGCATGAGTGCCTGATACCTCTATGTGAAAGAGGAAAATATAATAGTGTTACAAAAGAAATGGATGGGGATTCCCTGGTGGCTGGAGGGTGTGAGGAGGGAGAGGAAGAGTAAAAGGAGACAGCGCCCCTTCCTCAGATTTGAATCTGGGGTCCATTGTCTTTTGTACTTTTCTAATTCCTAAGAATGAGTCATTTGTAAATTTGAGTCAATTGCTAGAGGGTTTAGCAGAAGTGGGCCTTGTCTATGGGACAATTTTCTTTAGAAGTTTTTGACACTCTAAGTTAATAGCCTTCCTTAACAATTTTCTTTTTGTTGAGGGTAGGGACCATGTTTAAGGTTCCATTTTAATCCCAATGATTTTTGCACAGTGCCTCAATAAAATATTTGCTGAGAAGGTGAGGAGGGTGTCTCACACCTGTAATCCTAGCATTCTGGGAGGGCGAGGCAGGTGGATTGCTTGAGCTCAGGAGTTCTGAGCCTGAGCAAGAGCAAGACACCATCTCTACTAAAACTAGAAAGAGGCGGGGGCCTCACTCTTACTCAGGCTGGTCTCGAACTCCTGAGATCAGGCAATCAATTATAAGAGGAACTTTAGCTAACAAATGCAATCAGTGTAACCTAATTCTTTGTACCCTCCATGAATCCCAAACAATAAAAAAGAAAGAAAGAAAGAAAGAAAGAAAGAAAGAAAGAAAGAAAGAAAGAAAGAAAGAAAGAAAGAAAGAAAGAAAAGAAAGAAAACCTAGGTGGGCATTGTGGTGGAAGCCTGTAGTCCCAGCTACTTGGGAGGCTGAGGCAAGAAGATTGCTGGAACCCAGGAGTTTGGGGTCAGCAACTTTGGCTCTGTGTGATGGGGATGCTTTCTGCCTTCCTGGTCTCTCAGTGTCTCAGAGACATTGATTCAGTTTAAGCTCATCAGGCACCAGGCAGGAGCTTTCGCCCCTGCCCTAAATTTGCTGCCCCTGGATCCTGGGGAAAGTTTGGGCTTGTCTAGCCATTGATCTAAAGGAATCCATTCACAGGACAGATAATCTTCCAAGGGCATGAAGTCATTGAGAAGGGAACCAAACAGCTGTGGCTTCTGCACTGATCTGTCTCCATCACTGAGCGAGTCTTGTGAAGTTTGCTCAGCTTACCTTAAAATGTCCTCCATACCTGCTCCAGATGGCCAGGCTTTGATGGAGCTGTGTCTTGCAGTACAAAGCTCAGATGCCCCCGGGCTGCATTTGTGTGGAGTAAAGAAGACAGCTTAGGGAACCTTCCTTTTGTGTTATTCTATAGGACTGTGGTTTTTGCTTGAAAGCTACTGTTCATTGAAAGAAGCCAGCAGAGTGAGAAAGCCTTTTTTTCTCTTTCTATTCTTTTCTCCTTTTTCTTTTCTTGTGTAATATGTTTATTTTCACCATCACCTGGGATTTCTTTGTGCTCTTTTTTGAAAGACTTTCAGGTTATCCGTTTGCATTTCACTTAATCAGGTTGACCATAAAATGCATTTTGCACTAAAATTTTAATCTAATCACAAACATAGTATGTGTGTATTTTAGAAAATTTAGGACATATAGGAGAGAAAGAACCTTCCTTATTCCACCACCCAGAGGCAACTGCTACTTTTGAAAACTATATCATAGAATATCTATGTGGGTATCTATGTGTATATAATACAATAGAACCTCTGTAAATTGATGACATAAGGGACTGTAACAAGTTGGTCAACATATGCAGGTGGTCAACATAAGGAACTAGGCCAGTGGTTCTCAATTGTCCTAACGCTGCAACCCTTTAATATAGTTCCTTATGCTGTGGTGACCCCCAACCATAAAATTACTCTCGTTGCTACTTCATAACTGTAATTTTGCTACTGTTATGAATCGTAATGTAAATCTCTGATATGCAGGATGTATTTAGGCGACCCCTGTGAAAGGGTAGTTCGACCCCCAAAGGGGTCTTGACCCACAGGTTGAGAACCGCTGAACTAGGCCTGCTGTGCTGATACGTTCATGTGGTGCATGTCAAGTGTATGAAAACTAGGTCAACTTAAGGAGGTGGTCAGTGTAGGGAGGTGATCAACTATGGAGGGTCTACTGTATATATAAAAAGCTGAGATCACAGCAGACACTTTGTATCCTGTTTGATAATATGTATTTTAGAACAAATACATCATGGCAACTAGTTATTAAGTTTAAAGATTGGATGTTTAGCCATAACCTTTTAAATTTATAGACCTGCATGTGACTCCACCCCCCCACCCCAGCCCCGTCCCACCCCTTTGTAGACTGTCAGTCTAGAAGTGTTCCTTTGTTTGCTGCACAAAATTAGTTTTACATTAAAGAATCTTTTTGTTTATACATGGACTTAGTTTGGAGTCAATACGATTCCTAGGGGCTGTTCTTATGTTTCTACCTGAGACTACCTTTGAAAGTGTCAAGAAGGTCTCAAATATGGGATGCTTATGAATCTTGGAAATTGCATTAAAGAGCTGGGCGTTGTGGCGGGCACCTGTAGTCCCAGCTACTTGGGAGGCTGAGGCAAGAGAATCGCATAAGCCCAAAGGTTGGAGGTTGCTGTGAGCTGTGATGCCACCGCATTCTACCCAGAGTGACAGCTTGAGACTCTGTCTCTAAAAAAAAGAAAGAAGGAAAATTGCATTAAATAACTAAACAATAAGATATTTTCAATATGGAGTCACCTCTTGGCGGTTTGAATGTTTTCACCTCGATGAGGCATTTTCATAGCCGTGCTAAGATGAAACAGATAGACTTGGGCATTTTCCTTGGACAGTTACAGGAGCTATTCAGGAGTCCTCGTTTTTCATTGCTTTCTGAAATGGAAAGGGTTGTCATGCACCATGGAAAGGATGATTGGGAGATTTCTGTGGGGTGATGTGTCAAGGAACCCATCCTCCAGCAGCCGTGGCTGGTTGAAAAATCACTTTGCTCAAAACTAGCTTGATATCCCAGCCATTTAAAAATAGGAAGTAGAAGGCTTACAAGTGCTGGCTCCACCCTTTCCCTTCTGAAATCCACCAAAAAGACAAACCCATTCTTAATCTGGAGGTCAGATGAGAAATGGTTGCCAAGAAGCTTCTAAGTTCATATTCTGAGAAAAACCGGAAGGCATTCTACTAACTCACTTCTTTCTTTTCCCTTTTCTGACTTCCTTGAATTTTGGGGACCCTCATCTTTATCACAAATAAAGGGGCGGCATTTCTCCCTAGGATATCATTGAACAATCTGATCTGTCAATTAAAATTTCTAGGAACTTATAATTTGATGCATCTTAGCCCCAGTGTGGTTAGAACTTACAAGCAGAGTTATTTTCTCTCCTTCCTCCTTCCCTCCCTGAGGATACAACACACACCTCGCTGCCCTCGTGGAACTTACATTCTAGTGGAGTAGACAAACTTTAAGTAAATGTGGATGTGAAATACAGTGTGTGGTATTTCAGATGGTGTTCAGAGGAAAAGCAGGGAAGATAGTGAAAAGCGTGGTTGTAATTTAATACAAAGGTGAAGAGAGAATGTTATTGATAAGGTGACATTGGAGAGCAGAGTAGGAAGTGACAGAGCTGGCTGCGTGCCTGTTCCAGGAAGCACATTCAAGGAAGACAGAAGTGCAGGTCCTGATCCAGTCCCCAAGGGGAGCATGTGTGGTGAGGTGGTCACAGTACCCACCTGGGGCAGAGGGAGCCAGGGGGGCAGCCAGGGACTACGAGGCAGGGAGAGATTATTGTATTGGGCCTTGGCTGTGAGTGTGGATGAGATGGGAAACCCTGGAGGGTTTGAGCAGAGAACTCCTGGGGATGATGGCATGGAACAAGGGTGGACTTGATGCAGCAGGGCTGAAAATGAAGCCTCTTCCCTGCACTTTTGTGTTTCTTTTTGGGCAGCCGGGAATATGCACTTCGGTAAAGTGGTCACTTCACCATGGAGATCCCGTTTCTCTTCTATTGCAGCCCCACCCTCTAATAGACCACTGCTGCTTCAAAGCTTAAACTGGTAATGTACGAATCAGAGAGATTTGAGGACAATTTTGACTGAGCTTGTTTGGGGAAATGTTAAAATATTTAGGGTACCATCTATGACATTCATGAATAAAAAATATCTGTCAAAGGTACCAGACTTAGATAGGCACCCGATAAATTATGCAGGTTAAACAGATGGGTGATCTGGGAGTGCAAGACTTGACTCCTAGTCTGGGGTCTCCCACTTCCTAGCCTCATGAATGATTGTTTTACTGACTTTAAGACACATTTTTTTTTTTTTTACATTTTAGTATTGATGTAATTTTTGTTGTAGTCGATGGCATCTGAGCACTGTGGTGCCCTTCAACAAGCAGGCTTTTTCTTTCTTAGCAATGTGCCTTCACATTGATGCTCTCTGAGGCCTCCGGCATCGTGCAAGTACTTTTTGTAAACTAGGGCACACTCCATCACCACAGTCAAGTGATGACTAAGGGCACCCCTCCAAGATCGGCTCTGAGGGCGCAGGAGTATCGGTCAGCCGCAGTTACCTGCTTCTTGTAAAGCTTGACCAGCAGGCGAGCTGTCCAGATCTTTTCCCCTTTCCTTCACACTCACTTTCAGAGCTTCAGGGCTCTGTAGTTAGTATCCCTCTGATTAACATTGAGGTTGGTAAAGAGTCAGAATGGAAAGTGTAAGAAGTAAGTGACTCAACTTGGGGATTGACTCCGGAAGTTTAAGCAGAAGTAAACGTAGGAATTTCCTGGGAAAAGTATTACCGGTATGATTTTTGTTTCCTTCAAGGCCACTGAGCTCTCATGACGTCTATGATTTCTCGTCTTCAGCCCTCTTAGAAAGGCCTGGTCATTGTCTGTTTGTTTGTACATCTTCCCCTTTTGATTCAGCAAGTCAGGGACTATGTCAGGTTCATCTTTTATAGCCCCTGAGCCTGGCCCAGAGGTGCTTAGGAATCATTTAAAGGATAACTGAGTGATTCCCAAAGTCACCCCTCCAACCTCCGTTGCCACCTTGACAATGTGCACAGCAGCACCCGAGGGGAAGAGCCAGCTTGGATTTTCATGCGCAAACAGCTCCTAGTGTCTCCCACACCTCTTGCTTCTATTCTGCTATGGTTCAGGGCAGGACATAGAAAGCGGTCTAGGTATATTAAGCAGAAAGGTATTTTTTAGAGAGAATTGGGTGCTTATAAAGTTGGCAGACCAGAGGCGTGGGACTCTGGGAATGAATCCCAGCTAATGGGAGTAGTGTATGTAATAATTTACAGGAGTGCTGTCAACCTCTGAGATGGTGTCTGGAACTACTGAGTTTAAGAACAAACTGATTCTGTTGCAGAAAACCCTCTTGTCCTCATCTCCACATGTGCCAGCAGCCATGTGGTGCTGGTGACAGCAGCCCCAAAGGCAGGAAGATGGCCTCTGCCTCACATCTGCTTTCTAGATCTTAAGTGACTGCTTCTGTTTGCAGGACCCAGGTTCACGTCACTTGCTTCAAAGAAGCCAGGGAAATACAGTTTTTAATTTACCAGCCTCTGCAGGCTAGAAAGCCTTCTAGAAGGGGAGTGGAAGCAATGATGAGCAAATAGCCACAGGACTCACCATACCCCAGTGGTAAAGCATGTTTGAGCAGCCATCCCCGGCATAGTTTGTTTATAAATAATTTATGCATATTGCTACTGTTATCTGAATTTGTAGGATAGCATCCTTTCTAGGGAATCCTGTTCATTCTCTTCTGGATAATTCTGTTGGCTGACTCTGTCAGTTCTGATTCTCTCATCCTTCTGACCTCGCACTGTGGCCTATGAAGATTGGATGGTGGGTGGCGCCTGTGGCTCAAAGGAGTAGGGCGCCAGCCCCATATGTTTCAAATCCAGCCCCGGCCATAAACTGCCAAAAAAAAAGGTTGGATGGGGGAGGTGGTGGAATCCCATTTCCCTGTGTGTCTGCACTGTGTTATCCCCAAGCTGTGGTTTCTTGGCTGGGGACTCTTAAATCCTTGATTGTACATTGTGAGGATTAGGATAGTTGAAGGTAGATAATAGAAGGCTCGGCGCCTGTAGCACAGTGGTTATGGCGCTGGCCACATACACCATGGATGGCGGGTTTGAACCCAGCCTGGGCCAGCTAAACAACAATGGTGACAACCTCAGCAAAAAATAGCTGGGCATTGTGGTGGGCGCCTGTAGTCCCAGCTACCTGGGAGGCTGAGGCAAGAGAATCACTTAAGTCCAAGAGTTGGAAGGTGCTGTGAGCTGTGATGCCACGGCACTCTACTGAGGGTGACAAGAAAAAAGAAAGTAGATAATATAACCTAGACATCTACCTATGATTCAGTCGTAAATGACAATCCATTGTCATTGACATGGGATTACTGAGGTGGCTGCCATAGTTCACTCTGTGGTTGGGGAACATGCCTAATTTTCACCAGTGGTGTGTAATTTGATATGACATGTTAGATGGGGGGGTTGTGTTAATCTGTATTTTTACCATTAGCTAAATTTCTTTGTGGTAGTGCCCACTAGATTTTGGAAACTCAGGTCTAGACTTGCCTTGAATGTTATGAGTCATTGTCAGACGGTCCATAGGCAACTTTGGGTGAAAGTACAGTATTAACCCAGCTCTAGCGGTGGTGGGGACTTAGTTTGGCTTCTGATAAGCAGTCTGGGTAGGGCTGATATTTCCAAGTGTCACTGGATGTTCAGTTCTATCTCAGGCAGATAGGGATAGAGGCAAAGAACCTGGTAATATAAGTGTTTAAGTCCTTATCATTCTGTGGCTTGAGTGGTTATCTTAAACGCCCTGGGGTAAAAAAACCCACAAAGGCAACTCAAGTGAAATAGGCTGCTGGCTGGGTTTCTGTTAGAAGCTGTTAACTTCAAAGAATCTCAGAAGAGTGAAAACACAAAGGCCCCTCTAAGGTAGTGTTGTAACAGAACACTTCACAATTCTTAAGGGTTGACATAAATTACCATTGGGATCACTGCATGTGGTCACTCTAGTGAAAAGAACACAGGATTTGGACTTCAGACACCAGCATTTGGGCCTTGGCTGTCTATTATATCCAGTGGACATCACTCAGGGGATTTTTTGAATGGTTACTAAGAGTTAGGCCCGTTCTAGGTGCTGGGGGTGCAGCAGGGAGCTAATTGGACCAAGAGCCACATCCTCAGAGAACAGGTAATAGCAAATGATGGCAAATGCTACAAAACATTTGAAAAAATAAAAAAAGGAAACGAGGATGTGAATGGCAGGGGTGGGGGGTGGGGTGATTGCAGTTTTGGATAGGGTGATCAGGGGAGGCCTCTCTGTGAAGGTGGTTTTAGGGACCAAGGAAGGTGAGTATACACAGAGGTTAAGCTGATGACATAATGAAGGGATTTATTGGGTATGATTTGCAGAAGGCCAACTTGGGTCAGGTGTTTAATATATAATATTCCTCATGGGACTCATGAAGTATAGACGGACACTGTCACCATTTTACAATGGGGGAAACTGAGGTACAGAGACACTAACTTGTCTAAAATCACTAGGAGGGGAACTGAGGGAGCTGAACTAAGCCAGGCCTGTCTGGCTTCATAGCTGTTGCTCTGCACATTGAGTAAGAGCCCTCAAGTGGGGGTTACTCCTCCCATCCACCCCAAGGATTGACGAGAACTGTTGGAATTTGGAGAGGGTGCTGCCAAGGGTGGGACCTTCCTGCCCATTAAAGAGTCTTTCCACCCATTTTCCACTAATGCCCCTCTTTGAGAATTACCTTAAGATGCTCTGTGTAAGCAGCATCTGATGTGATGCCTGGCTATAACATGGGACTTGGGCAAGCCTTCAGCACATTGGAGGGGCCTAGTAATTGATGGAACGAGGGACCGTGTGAAAGTCACAAACCTAGAGATCTGGTCCCCTCATTAGCTGAGAGAAGAAGGTGATGGTGGTAAATATTAAATGAGAAGGGAGATGTGAAAATGCCCTGAGAATTGATGGAAAAAGAGCACCCATGTGGCTCTGCATTCTAAGACTTAAGTTGTCACATTCACAACAGTGCTTTTGTATGTCCTTCTGTTTGAAACCTGAGCAAATTTGTATCCATTCCACTGTGTGCTCTCTAATGTAAGATTCACTGAAAGGGTCTGATTTCTAGACTCCTGTGAATATCTCCTCCTTTCTGTGTTCTGTGTCCCTCATGCGACCGAGCTCCCCAGCACACCTCCCGGCCATGGCCAAAAGCGTGAGCTCTGCCTTGGTGCGGTAGTTTGCAAAAACAGAGTTTATATTTGATGAAAAATCAGCCTTGTAGTTTTATGGCAAATGCAAAGACCAAAGCTTACCCCCCCACCCCGCTGTGCAATTATGCACATAATTGCCCTTTCAGGTTCCCATTAGCTTTAACTAGTGACAGATAAAACAGCACAGGGCATGCAGGATGCCATTTCTGAAGCTGAACTCTGCCGAGTTTGAAGAGCGGTCATTTCAGAAAAATAGCAGTTGTGTAATGGCAGCCCTTACACGAGCGGTTGTTGGGTGGATTAGCACGGCTCATTCATTGCTCAGGGCAGAGTTGTCTGGCCTTGGTCTCCACATTTGGACCTGGTGTGGGTTCTTCCTGTCCAGGGTCCCTCTGTAACTGCAGGTGTCATGGAGCTCACTCCTGGATGGCATCACAGCTGAGGCTCAGGACCATTTCCGTCCATCCTCACCATACTAGGCACTGAAGTTTAGTTTAGAATCTGTCACCCTGCTTGGGGCTGGGCACAGCATGCTTCACCTTGAGGCCAAGGATGTATATGGGACGTCCCAGCTGGGCTTCCTCATTAAGAGAAGGGTGGGGGAGTGTATTTATCAACACTTACATTTCTTTACAAGTTGAAGTACATGAACTTCTTTCTGCCTTTCCTGAGCATTGTTTTAGACCAGGCGTCCTCAAACTTTTTAAACAGGGGGCCAATTCACTGTCCCTCAGGCCGTTGGAGGACCGGACTATAGTTTAAAAAAAAACAACTATGAACAAATTCCTATGCACACCGCACATATCTTATTTTGAAGTAAAAACCAAAACGGGAACAAATACAGTTCACACCACTTCATGTGGCCCACGGGCCACAGTTTGAGAACCCCTGGTTTAGACTATTGGTTCTCAGCTGGCTTGGCTCCTCTTCCTCCAGGGGACAGGTGGCAATGTCTGGAGACACTTTTGGTTGTCAGACCTGGAGAGAGAATGCTCCTGGCAGCAGAGATGGTGCTGAATATCCTATGATGCACTGGACAGGCTTCCTCACCACCAAGAACTGTCCAGCTCAAAATACCAATAGTCGAGTAACCTTTAGTAGAATCAGTATTTTTCAGATGCATTACTATTAAAAAAAAACCCAGTACTGTAACAACTTACCAAGTACCTGCTATGTATAAGACAGTGTGTCAACTGTTGTGCTTGGATTATTGTGTGAGGTGGGAATTTACCAATTCTATCGTGCACATGAGGAAACTGAGGCTCAGAGAGGTTTAGGAGCTTGTCTACCTGGACCATTGGAACAGGATCCTGGCTCAGGACTGACTAGTACCAAAGGCTGTACTCTTCACCTTACCTTTGGCCCCACCTACATGTTCTTGGTTTCAGCTAATTAGGTTGAGAAGTAATTATTTTATACGGGCCTTTTGCTCAGTTGTAGACTCAGTAAGTGGGACATGCTGTGATCGCCTCTTCTCACTCTGCACCCCATCCCTGGTGAGCTCACCCCCTCTTGGGGCCAGTGATGTCATCTGTGTTCAGTTCATCTCTCTCCAACTTGGATGTGACCTGCAGTCTAAGTGGCCTCCTGTGGGAAACCCTCCTCTTGTCAGATTAAGGGGCTGGACGTCTTTCCTTGTATCCCTGTGGTATTTTGTATGTGCACATGCAGGTATATGGCTGTTTCAGGACAGGGGCCACGTCTGGTTCACCACGGTATCTCGACATCCAGAAGATACCCTGGACATGGTGGTCACTCAGCAAATACAGTAGAACCTCTATAAGTTGACCACCCATGGGACTATGACTGTAAAAAGCTGGCCAATATACAGAGGTGGTCAACACAAGGAACTAGGCCAACTGTACTGATATTTACATGTGGTGCACGTCTGGTCTAGGTCAATTTAAGGAGGTGGTCAATGTAGGGAGGTCGTCAACAATGGAGTTTCTACCGTATTTGTCAAAGGAATAAACGCATCCATGTTAGTTGGCCAGTAAGAAGAAAATCCCCCTTATTGGAAGGGTGGGCATGGAATTTTCATTGCCGATTTTATTTTCAGTTTGAATCTACAGTAAGCTGTCATTTAAGGATGCCAAGAACAGCCCCTTGAAATACCATGGCGAGGTGGAGACACAGCCAACAGTGAACAACTGTCAGAGTAGCGGTAATTGTAGCATGTAACCACAATAGTAACTAGTGTGTCCCAGAAAGGGACCTGCTGATGCAGTTTTCAGTGGGAGGATCTGGAACAAGACCGGGGAGCAGCTCTGTCTGGTGCAGGTACCCCGACTCTGCATAGGTGACTCGGTCTCTGGTAGCCACGTTGAAAAAAATAAGAAAGAAACAGGTCACATTAACATCTTAAATATTTTAACAGGCACTCAATATTAAAACTTGTTGCGACGTTTTGCTTTTTTCCCCAAGTGTGTGTTTTACACGTCTGGGGCATCTCAGTTCAGACCAGCCACATTTCAAATGCTTATTAGCCTCATGTGACTTGAATGTAATGCCTGGGATAGGGTTGGTTTTATTTTGTCCTTCCTCCCACTTTTTTTTAAAGGGCTATTGTCTTTCCCAGCTTTTAGCTATACCCTTTGGGAAAAACAGAGACTGTTTTAGAACTTGATGTGTAAACTCTGGTTGCAGAGTCGTGGATGTGTCTCTGAAGTCATTTCAGGCCTCTAAAATCATTTTTAGTCTAGTCACCATCTGAAGCTTGGCTCTCCTAATGAGATTCTAGCAGACCCTGCAGGCAGGCAGAGATGAGTTGATGGAGGCTGAGAAGGATGCAGAGAATTGCTTACCTCTTGTTTAAAATAGTTCTGATACAAACATAGTAGAGCAAAGACTGGCCCAAGGAACGTTCTGCTGGGGTGGACAGAAACACGTGATTAAGTGACGGGGCCAGATGTGATTGGTGTTACAAAGAGGCACGGGGCTAAGGAAGGAGAAAGGAGGGTGATGGATTTCAGCGAGGCGTGGTGAGGGAGCCTGCAAGGAGGAGAGGTGATGTTTGCACTGGCTCTGACAGATGAGAAGATATTTGCTAGGGTATCTGGGAAAGGGGAGGGAAACATCACAGGTCCGGCACCTGCCCAGCAGCAAGGAGAGTGACCTGTGTCTGGGGACACAGGGGCTGGAGGGTGGGGAGGTGGGTTGGCCATAGTCTTGGAGGGCTCTGAATGGAATTTTACTCTTGGGACCAGGAAGCCGTGGACAGTTTAGGGTCTCCTAAACCTTCAGATGCTGTAATGTAGGCTTAAACTCTCTAGTTGCATGAGCAAGGCAGAAGTTTTAAACTCACTTTCTCAAAATGGACTTGGGGCCGTTTGGAAACAGTTCCTATTATCATCGGTTAATGACAGGCGAGGTTATTCATGAATGCCTAACGTGCAGAGTAAGAAAGAGCTTAAAAGCACTCTGCAGCGGGATCTGAAACTCCTCTGTTTGTGCTGCTCGTGCCAAAATCCGAGGCCATGGAGGTTAAAGTTTCAGCCTCTCAGTCGCTAATGGTGCCCTAGGTTCACCCTCCAAGGGCCCTGGAAGAAGGGGCAGGAGAAAGGGAAAGTGTGTCAATAGTCCCTGGGAGGATTTCTTGCTTCAGTGAGCTCACAGGGGTATTCGGGTCAGGTTGCAGCTGTGAGCTGCCCCGGAGATGAGCGGGGAGAGTGAAGAACAAAGTTTGCCCCTCTTCCTCTTGGGGAGCAAGACCCAAGCCTGCCCCGTGTGGGATCTGATCTCATTGTGCCTCTGAAAGACACTGACTGCCCTGTGTCCCTCTTCCTACCAGAAGGCAGCCTCTTTTTAAGTTCCTTCTCCCAGGCTCTTGTAGAGCTCATACCCAACATAAAAAGGCATCTCTTTGTCTTTTCGTGGTCACTTCTAGGGGGCCTGTGCTTGACACAACAAGGCCTCTCCATTTTCTCTGCCATCCTGTCGCACTTGTCGCCTGCTGATTCGGGGGTGTCAAACCACCTTTGATCTTTTATTCCCATTAAAATATCACCACCATCATGACCACTCCTCCAGGGACGACTCTCCCAAAGGCTGAATTCAACATAAAAAAAAATAATATAATCACAGGTGGGCAGCATTATTTTTTTTAAGCAGAGGGTGTGTGTGGACAGGCAAGCTAAAGGGGTTTCTGGATTTACACTTGCAAACTTGTAAGGATTTAAGGATTAGTGATTAGAAGGTCTAATTGAGGTGGTACTTACTAGGAGCCTCTGCAAAACGTATTGGGACAGAGATTATTTTGAAAAAATGGAAGCATTAGAGAGTGAAATCATTTAAGAGCCACGATTTTATTGTATGTAGGGCTTTCTGTATAATTTTGCTGTTCAAAAATGGAAGTACAGGTTTGGAATCAAGAAATTGAACAGGTAATCTTTTAGTCACTTGCAGTAAAACAGCTTTTGTTGGGAGAGGGTGAGCAATCATCTGAAAGACAATTGTGAGCTTAAAAACATTAACTGGGAACAGTGGCCTTGCTCCTTTGGGGATAATCCATTTCATTTGGGAGGGGGGTGGCTCAGGGCTCTTTCCTATCCAGCTCTGCAGAGGATTCTTTCAAGGCTTATTATGCTCACTTTGTTTCCTGGGCCTGTAAAAGCAAATTGAGATTTTTAAAAATAAATACAGATCTGATAGTAAGTGCCTTCCTGCAAATGAGATTCAAGGGATGTGAAGGATGTTGTCACTGGAAGGTCACAGCAACATTCCCTCTTTATTTTCATAGGAAATAAATGAAGAATGGATTGAAAGCATGGAGTTCCAGCATGTCAGCCTTGCTGTCACTGCTGAGTGTTTGATCTGTTATAAAACCCTGGCAGGAAGAGGGGTGCAGTTAAGCAGAAAGGACGTTTGGTAGGGTGTCGGGGAACTCGGTGCCCCGGTCCGAGTCCTGGTTCTCCTCGTTGTGTTGCTAATAAATGCAATTTTAACACTACCCTTCCAAGCCCAAGGGGTCCTGAGCAGATAACTCAAGGTCAGGGAGGGAGGTCTCTGGAGGGGATACAAGGGTTCCGGTAGCTTCCACCCCCATCTGAGTGGCTCCTTGATTGTCTGTTTCATATTTTGGGGTTCTGATCAAAATTTTATGGGAAGAATGTTCCAGAGCCAAAGTCAACGATTTTGTAGTTTATTGCTTAGACAATTTCTAAGGTCTCCTCCCAACTCAGATCTTATTCTATGTATATTCTAAACCAGTGCACATTTACATGAAAGTTAAATCATAATTAAAATGAATAATTCCTGTTCATACAGTATGAACAGACTGTCATCTATCTCCCTACTCCTCCATCCATCAAACATTTATTGACTAAATATTTCTTTGACTAAAGAAACAAAAATCTAAATAAGACTTGGTTCCTGCATTCAAATAACTTGCAATTTAGCAAGCAGTGAGAGACCCATAATTGTTAGCTGTAATGCTTTGTAATAATGGCTATGGGTGGCTATAAAAAAAAGGAGTAATTAGTTTAGGGGAGGTCACAACTTCACAGAGGAAGGACATTGGAGCTGGACTCTGGTCATTCATTCAGTTGTTCAGGAACCATTTGTTGAATGGCTACCCTGCATGCCAAAATCCTTCTGAGTGCTAGGGAAGCAGCATGGGGCAAAACAGCCAACATTTCTGTCTTTATGGAGCTGACATTCTTGGCATAAAATTTACCAAAGGTCATGGCTCATGGCACCACCTTCTCCACAATTGGTCTCTTCTACCCCCACATTGACATTCAAAGAAAGCAATGTTTTACTTATGTAATTTTTTTTTCTGATTATAAAATTAATCCAAGTGTATTACAGAGAGTTTTGAAGCCCATTTCCCAAAAATGCTGTCTCTGATTGCTGCCACCCAGGCTCCCATAAACCCCTTAACCTTATCTTCCAGTCTGTTTTTCTATGCATATCTATATATGTCTACATGTAGTACGTCTTGAGTTTGTCACCATATTACTGAATGACAGTCATTTTCTCATGTCATTCAATATTTCTGAAAACACTAAAATATTCCATCACATGGATGTGTTTTCATTTAGCCATTCTCTTTTTTGTTAACTTTGTATTATTTTTTTCTTTCTTTCTTTTTTTTTTTCTTTTCTTTCTTTTTTTTTTTTTTTTTTTTTACTATTTGAAATGATGGTTTTATTTTGTCTTTAAGGCAGGCAGGCAAAGCTAGAGAAACATTATAAAAGGAAATATGGTGTCTTTTCCTAACTTTTTATTTTCAAATCAATTTGGATTTACAAAAGAGTTGGAAGTTTTTATAACCACTTTGCCCCAGCATTCCCTAATGTTAACGTCTTACAGTAATCAAAACTACAGGCATTGAGATGTTGATCAAAACTAAGAAATTAACTTAATATGTGTAATATTATAGCCATTCTCTTTTGTTGAACATTTTTGAAAAAGGCTTTTCTCTTTTAAAAAAATGCCATAAAAAATTCCATGATATACCTTAAGGTACAAACACCTTTGTCTGAGTTTCTTAATGATTCTGTTTCAAATAAATTTTCAGAAGGGGAATTCACAGGTTAGAAAGACTTGAAGGCTCTTGATAGGTATAGCCAAATTGTTTTTTGAGAAGGTTGTGTCCATTTATGCTCCAGCCAGCAGTACGTGCAAATCTCGGTCTCACTGTGTCCCAGTCAAGTTGAGTCAGCTCTCGCCTAGATTCCTAATAAAACCTACTTCTATCTCAGCACCGATGGTCTTGTTTAGTGTTTTGTCTATAGTGTAGACTCCTGGGGGCCACAAACTATGTCTCTAGTCACTGGCTTATCACTGACTTGTAATAAAATAAGTGTTTGTTGAGTACCTGCTTGCACATCTGGATGAATGAGTTAAGAATGGTTTTCGTCATTATCTGGGAAGAGGAGAGAACTTTCTTCACTGTCACAAGGGATCTCATCTGTGAACTGGTAAGGAGAGGGGGACTCGTCAAAGGACAAGTGACTTGTTTTAACTTCACTTCCACAATGTTGGAGAGGCCCACAGATCGTCCTCAGGGTGGAAATTACATGAAAAGCCAACTCTGGACTGCCTCCGTTCACTGGTGTGAAATCATTTAGTCTTCTCAATAGGAAGGAGGGCTGTCTTCTCATTTTTAGGTGGGGCTTAGAGAAGTCTTGTAATTAAGGTAATGCAGCTGGTCAGTAGTGGTGGGTGGATTCCCAGTTTTGTCTAATTCAAAGTACTTTACTAAGAACGTCTGTCTGCAGTGAGAGGGGCTGGTATCGGGGAGAAAAACTTCCTTCTATGGTTTAGGAGGAAAAATGTATGGTGGAATACTATGCTTATGTCTCCCTCCAATACATGGGTTGAAACCTAATTCCCCATATGATGATTTTAGAAGGTGGGGTCTATGGGAAGTAATTGCATCGTGAGGAAGTCCTCATGCTTGAGATTAGTGCGAGGCGAGGCCACAGTGAGAACCAGGAAGCAGGCCCTCACCAGATACCAAATCTGCCTCACTCTGTCACCCTGGGTAGAGTGCTATGGCATCATAGCTCACAGCAACCACAAACTCTTGGGCTCAGGTGATCCTTTTGTCTTAGCCTCCCAAGTAGCTGGGACTACAGGCACCTGTAACAACTCCAGGCTAGTTTTTCTATTTTTAGTAGAGATGGAGTCTCACTCTTGCTCAGACTGGTCTTAAACTCCTAAGCTCAAGCAATCCTCCTGCCTTGGCCTCCCAGAGTGCTAGGATTACAGACATGAGCCACCATGCCCAGCCTAGCACCTTGATCTTGGACTTTCCAACCTTCAGAACTGTGAGCAATATATTTCTATAGTTTAGAAGCCACCCAGTATAAGGTTTGTTTTATTATAGAAGCCCAAATGGCCCAAGGTGAGGCATGATCCCTGAGCTAGAAGGAAAATGGATAATTGATCTAGAGTTGGGAAGATACGATAATAGCCCTAGAAGGCATCCTGTACCCAGTGGTCCTCAACTGATGGGAGGGAGGACTTCAGATGTAAGGGACTTTTTTAGTGAGACAGTCCAGGAATAATTCTTTATAGGTCCTGTACCACTTGTAGAAGGGTGCTGGTTAGCAATGCCCTGGAAATGACACCTCTCCAAGAAGCTGTGTGTTATTGATACTCTCAGGTTTGGTGGAACAGACACCTCTACATGGAAGAAAAGTGTGGGTGGGAGATGGGGAGAAAAAACAAAACAAAACTTTTAACTCAAACGGCAAAAGCAAAAGCAAAAGCAAGAGTCGTTGCTGATAGTTACACACACACACACACACACACACACACACACACACACACACAGATACGAAGAGACACGCATAAACATGAAGTTTCCTGTGTAATATCTTTGTTGCTTGTGCCTCCAGAGAGGCGGCCTGGATGTATCTTAATGTTGTCACTCTCTTTTCTTGGACATTTTTTTCCTTAAGGGATAGTGTCTTGCTCTGTCACCTGGCCTGGAGTGCAGTGGCGTGATGACAGTGCACTGCAGTCTTAAACTCCTGGGCTCAGGTGATCCTTCTATCTCAGCTGTCCCAGTAGCACGTGCCACTGTGTCTGGCTAATGTTTTTCTTCTTATTATTATTTTGTAGAAATGGGGTCTCTACAGGTTGGCCTGGAACTCCTGGCCTCAGGCAGTCTTCCCTCTCCTTCTTCCCAAAGTGCTGGGATTATAGGCATGAGCTACCAAGCCTCGCTATTGAACATTTTTACTAAATGATTTTCCCTTAAAAAGAAAGATAAACATTTTCATACATAAATCTTTGAATTTCACAGTATTTCTTTAAACCAATTCTGGGATACTTGATGTGGACATGGGACTAGATGCAAACCACTTTATGGGCAGCACCAAGGGGTGGCTTGGGGGGAGCATTAGCCCCCCACAATTTCTACCAGCCCACACCAGATTGCCTCCAAATAGACTGTAACTAAAATGGGATGTTTGCTAAGCAAATATAGGGCCAGTGCCTCTTTTCCCAGGGCAGCTCCCCTAAGCCTTTTCATATCTGAGCCTGGAGTCGCCCTGTCCCCCACCGTGGTCTCTTTCATATACACTTTAACCTCCCAGCAACTGAGCACTGGTGGAAGTGGATGAGGGGAAGTGAGAAAGCGTCTAAAATAGCTGGCTATTAGGTTTCCTGTTAAATAGGATGTGGTCAATTAGCTTCAGTTAATCTGTACATCTAGTTCAGACCGCTCCAGCTAACAGCCAAATTTGCAGAGGGCCTTGTAGCACGGAGGTGCTTGCCTGGGATGGAAAGCAATTATCAGAAAGGTTGGGATGCTGTTAGCAACTCAGGAAAGCCAGTGGGATTTAGGCCTTTGAGCAATAAAGGTGATGTAACCTGTGGCTGTCAGCAGTCACAGACGTGAGTAGGCAATTTCAAGAGCTTCAGGAGGTGACCAGAGCCCTCTCGTCTCTGGCCGTTTGGGGCATGTGATTACATGGTTTGGTCCTTAACACAAATTGGGAGAGGCAGTGAACAGGTGCCTCTGTTTTAAGTGGCTACTGGGAGGGAAGTTTTTAAAACTGGAAATTACAACATGGAAGGAGCCTTTAAAATAGTGCCTGGGGATGAGGAATGTCCAGGGAAGGGCCATTTTCAGAAAGGTTACTTGTGTTTTCTTGGCATTTCCAAACTTGCCTCAAGAATCTCTCTGGGAGAATTTCAAGGCATTGGTAAGAGTCTTTTAGATACATTTTCTTCCATCTCCAACACAGTTCAAGAAAGGGACTTTTTTCTTTTTCCGGCTCAGGAAATGGAAAAAGTCAGCCTGGCAGGGCCCAAGGACTCTAGGATCTGCTTTCTCATGCTGTCACTCTCTCTGTCTCCTCATGGTGGCAAGATGGCTGCCAACAGCTCAGCCTCCATCCCAGCCTCTCAGCAGTCTCAGTGGAAAGAAAGAGTGCTTCTTTTTCCCGCCAGTGTCTGCAAAAATTTTAAAATGTAAACTTCATAAGGGGAGGGCTGTTTATGTTTTATTTATTGTCAGATCCCCAGCTCCCAGAACAATACCTGTCTTATAGTCAAGGTTACATACATACATGTTGGATGAATCTCATTGGTGTGGCTGGGGTCACACTTCCACTTTGAGAGTAAGGCTGAGAGTGGGAGAGGCTGGTTCACAAAGAAAACCAGAAGTCCTTTTACCCAAGATGGGATTGGATCCTGGACAGAAATTCTTTTTTTCTGATGAATGATGAAGGGAAGCAAAAGAGGCAAGAGGTGAAATAATCTATAATTGGATTAAAAAGACATCTTGCACTCTAAGGTAGGGGATGGTGTTATTTGGAAATTTTTGCCAGTAGGTAAAACTATTTCAATTGAACATGGCAACCCGAACTTTTGATTCCATTTACATCCAGTTGTTGGAAGATGTCCATATTACCGTGGCCTGGCGGCAGTACACGTTTTGTGCTCATGAGCACGCCAGTTGCTGGAGACAGTTCACCAGCGCGTCTGCATTCCCAGAGGAAAGGGGAAGCAGGGTCCAGCGGAGGGCACACCCCTGCCATCTGTTCCTTTGGCTTCTGTCTCACCTGTTTCGGTCTGCAGGGGAGGCTGGGAAAGGTAGTTGCTGTTCTGTGTGGTCACGTGCTCAGCTAAAATTTTGGTCTTCTAGCTTTAAAGGAAGAAAGCAAGAAGGAATATTTGGGGCCAGCCAGTAGTTCTGCTGCAGTAAGGTTCTACACTTCAGATGGTAAGTGCTCCGAGCCCTTGTTGAATACAATTATTTATTTCACAAACCTCTGCTGGGTCAGTGTACTGACTTGGATAGTGTCCCCCAAAGTTCACGTCCTTCTTGGAACCTCAGAATGTGACTTGGTTTGGAAGTAGCATCATCACAGATGTAATTAGTTCTGGTGAGGTCAGACCAGTGTGGGGTGGGCCCTTAATCCAGTGCGGCTACAGTGCTTGTCACAGGAGGAGGAGAGGCACAGCACATCCCTGTGGCTCAAAGGGATAGGGCGCCAGCCCCTTATAGGCCAGAGGTGGAGGATTTAAACCCAGCCCTGGCCAAAAACTGCAAAATAAATAAATAATCTATCATCAGACATAAATTTTTGTTTATTTCAGATTACTGTGAGGGTACAAGCAACTAGGCTACGATTTGTTAGGTAGAGTCCCTGTTGTAATTGTGTCCCAGCCCCAGGAGGTGTGCCACGTACCTCTACATTGTACCCATTAAATGGGAGCACCCCAATCGCCCTCCCTTTTTCCTCCCTCCCCCTAACTTGAATTGAATTGAGTTTATCTTGAATGTGGCCCTGTATTAGCTTGTCTACTGGCTTCATATTAGTGTTGAGAACATTGGATACTTTCTTCATTCTCGTGATACTTTACTAAGAAGAATGTGTTTCAGCTCCATTCAGGTTAATATAAAAGATGTAAAGTCTCCATGTCTCTTTGAAACTCTTTTGGCTCTTGTCCTGTAGGGAGCAGTCACGGTTTCTCTCATGCTTTGGTAGAGGCAACATTATCAGAAATGGCAAAGATTGGCCAAGAAAGGGGAGCCCTTTGGAAATGGGCTTTGGGGTATCTGATACATCCAGGCTGAACAGTGTATTCCCTTTTCTGTGGTTTATAAAAAGAATATGTGGTTCTTTTTGATGCTTTTTGAGGATTGTTTGCTTGATTTTTTTTTGGAGAGGTTGTTGCTGGTGGAAAGAAAGCCTGGTTCTTTTCCTTATATTCCTTTCCACCTCTGCCTCCCTTTCACCCTCATCTGTCCCTTGTCTTTGCTGGAGACAGTGTGTCATCTCTGTAGCTCCCGATATTTATGAACCAGTGGAGGCTGCCCTGCTGCCTGGGGCGGGCTGGGCCCTGACCACATCAAACAGGGAGCCCGAGGAAATAGAAGGAGCCCGTGTTCAACCGGCAACTGGTGTTTACTTCCTATAGATGTCAACACATCCTTTTTGTCCACGTGCATTTAGCCCTTAGGCAAAGGTGCCCACCACTTTCCTAGACCAAGAGCCCACCACCTCCCTTCCTTGTCCCCCTGCCCCAATCTAATTTTGGCTTTTATCATAGGAGAGAGGCTTGCAGAATTCCAGGGTGGTCTTACTTGCTGAGATTGGCGAGACGAGATTCTGGTCCTTTCAGCAAGGTAGGGGTTGCTGTAATAAGAGGGGACAGTCTTGGGGACTCCACTGCACAGGCACTTCACAGGTACTGCCTGCAGTTCTCAGTGATCTCATAAGGTACAGGGTGACTTCATGTTAAGGATAAGACAGCAGCTCAGAGAACTCAGGTGACTTACCCAAGGCTGCTGGGTTCAACTCAGGCCCAGCTCACCCCAAAGTCTGTGCATTCTCCTGTGATTTAAAAACATCCTCACATTTCCTGACTCTGAGTGGCTTCACTTCTGAAGTGTCTGGGTGCTTTTAGGAACAGAAGGCAGGATCTCATGGACTTATCACAGCGCTAGCGCTGGAGAAAGTCACCCTGTCCTAAAGCAGAGCTCTCCAGGACCCCTGTAGATGAGTAGTTTGTAACCTTAGCTAATCATGAGCACAGCTTGGCCATCCTTTTGTGAATTTCACTGATACCCACACACATTATGGTAAAGTACCTCCGAACTCTTTCCCGTTCCTCCATGACCCTGTCTTCTGCCACCAAACTGCTCCAGGCCACCATCATCCCTCCTTGGGTTTTTGTAAAACTGGACTTCTGCCCCCTCCACTTTTGCCCACCTGCCACACGCCATCCAGTCTCCACACCTTGGCTGAGTCAACTTTTTGGAAGCACACAAACCTTAGCACCCTTTTGTGTCTTCCCATTGCACCTGGGGTAGAAACCCTGATTCTTAGCCTGATCTCAGGTGCTGCCTCCCCTAGCGCTGCCTCATCAGCCTTTGTTGTTCCTCTGTCCGCGGGACCCCAGCCACACGGCCTTCCTCCAGTTCCCTGTAAGTGTCCGCGGGACCCCAGCCACACGGCCTTCCTCCAGTTCCCTGTAAGTGCCCTTCTCACTGGTGATGAACTGGGGGTGTGGAGGCAAAGATGGGATGTCCCCCTGCAGCTTCTTCCATAGGTCCAGGGTCCACAGCTGAGACCATGCAGGATTTGACTGTGGGCCTACCTGGCTCTGCAGTCCCTGTTTTTTCCTCACTGTATTCTGCTAAAGTCTGCCTCTGCTGCTACAAAGTCTCCTGAATCCAGAACTTCTTTTTGCCATTGTCACTATTGGGAATTGGGGTAAGATGGGATGATATTAGATGGCATGTGGTTAGGGCGACCTGGTTCCTAATGCACTGTCTTGTGGTTGGTGGTTGGAGTGGGATGGCAAGGATAGGTCAAATTCCACGAGGGCATTGCCAAGGAGGCGGCGGCAGGGCCTGGAGAGCTGCATGCAGGTGCCTGGGAAGAGTCAGGATCCTGGGTTTGAAATGACAAAGGTGACAGCCCCGTTATGATGACTCGTGATCACATTAACATGCTAAATGCTCTGAAAAGTCCTGCAATAAAGAAATCTAACTGGGATTAACTCAGTGTTTCCCAAATTTACCAACCACAGAATCTTTTTTGTACCATTTCAATTATTGATTCAATAAATAGCTACTGAGCACCTACCCTGTACAGACACTGTTCAGACTGGAGGTATGGCGTTGTCAAGGTGGACCTGGGAAACGTGGTGTCCTCATCTATAAAAGGGTGTAGCAGTAGTATCCACTTGGTAGGATCTTATGAGTCAAGATTTAATGAGCTACTGCAGGGTAAGCGTTTGGCCCAGTCTGGGGACATTCTAAGTTGTCAGTGATACATACCTGTGATTGTTATTTATCTAGTAGAAGAGTAGACATTAAACAATTAAACAGGTGCGTATTTAATGACATTTGTGCTGGATGATACAAAAGAGAAGGACAGGCAGGGGTGGGCTCTCTTAGGCTGTGAGATCCAGAAATTTGGAGCACCCTTGGGAATTTTCAGGAATTGCTGCTCTAGGGCAGCGGGCCTTATGCAGCAGCTGGAGGGCTCACTGGACATGCAGCTGTGGGACCTGGGAATCTATTTGACAGACAGAGCTTGAGGGGATTCTGCTGCAGGGGATTCCCCGGCTCAGTCTGGGAAACACATCTGGAAGGTCTGCAGCTCCGAAACATCTATAATGTGATTCCACAACAGCAGGTTCTGCACCTTTATGTTTGATCTTAGAAAGTGCATGGTGAGCAAGAGGGTTGCAAGGGACCCCAACCTGCTGCAGTGGTGTCAGGAGCAGGCACTGGGAGGGGCTGCAGGTCACAAGAGGGGAACCATTTCAGCCGCTGGGAACTCCACCGTTTCTGGCCTTCTTCTCATCCCAGAGCAGGTGAACGCTGCACACCTAACATCCAGCCTGACTTCAGGGCTGTCCGCTTTCCAGTCAGTCATGACAACAGAAGACCGATTTGGTTTAGATCAGCAGTTCTCAACCTGTGGGTCGAGACCCCTTTTTAACAATGAAAATACGTTGCAGCATTAGGAAGGTTCAGCACTGGTTTAGACTGTCCCTGCAGAGAGAAGACCCACTCAGGCAACTCTTTCTGTTTTCATGCATTAGGCTACGGAGTTGGGTTGTGGGGAACCTCGAATTCAAACCTAGAGCATCTTTTGTGTTCTTAACCACTGCACCTTTGTAATCAGTGGGGCTTGTTGTGAGCACTTGAGCTGAAGATGGGGAGAGTGGGAAACTGAAAAGGCCTCTGACCAGACTTCCCGCTGACCCTCTCCCTCCCCCACGGGGTGTGCCTTGGGTGTGACCGCTGACCACCACTGTTAGGGGGCAGGGTGAGCTGAGGTGAGTCGGGTCTTGGCACAGCCTGTCTTGATTTCAAGCTGGAGCATAAATCATCACGTGTTATCTCTTCCGCGCTCTCTCTCCCTCCCCCCTTCTCTTCCCAGCTTTCTCTGCACCATGAGTTTCAACTTTTCTGGATCCCTTCCAGTGCGCGTTTCTGCTCATCATTCTAGCTTGACCTTTAAATTTTTCTCTTTAGGGAAAATATGATCATTAGTCTGTATCCTTGAACAGATGTACACTAGTCACGGGCAATCTTCCACCTCCCTTTGCCTCCGCGGGAGAAAAGTGTTTTAAAGTCAGTGTGATTTTCTTTTTTTAATAATAGAGAAGTGAACATTGATGAGCAGACCACTCCCTCTGTTGCTAATGGCTTTTTGGACAGGGACCTGGGAAGGGACCGGAGTGCTCCCAGCTTTCAGCGATGATGACTTCAGCTTTTTGGGGGCCTGGCTTTTTACCTGTTGGTGACACAGCCTGGCTGCACTGTGGGGTTCACTGGCCAGAGCCTAATCCCGGGTTTCACAGCGCAGGCGTGCGAGAGCGTGTGACAAAGCTGGGCAATGTTTTCTAGGCTGTCTGGATGGTGAGACTGTCTGGTGGGTGTGTTCCTGGAACTTTTCAGTCAGGCTCCACCATGGTGAGTATTTAATGACCACATGTGAAAGGCCTTATTGCCAGGGCTGCTCCCTGGGACAAACCGAATCATGGAATTATGGAATTTCAGAGCTGGAAAGAGCTCCTTAGCAGATCGGACCTGGGACCAGGAAGACCCAAATTCAGGACTCTCGCCCCATCCCGTTGTAGCTGAAAAGGAATTTCTGTTGGAAGGGAGTATTTAAGAGTACTGAGGGGACTTGCTAGCTTCCTACTTTTATTATACAAATAAATAGTAGTCCAATTTAGCAATCCGATGGAGGGAGGCTTTTAGAAAGAGGCATACCCAGGAACAGTTAAGATTGTGCCAGAGCAAGGCACATTTCTGGTGTGAGCTGTTTCAAAGTCCTGTCTTGGTTTTTGGTGAATTCTTTGGTCGACGGTATGTATAAATGAAGAACACAGGCTTGCTTGCTTATGGTTTCCGTCTGCCTAAAAATAGTCTTCTTTACACTGCATGACTTGGTCTAAAATTTTTTGCTTGTGATGACCCCGTCATTATTAACAGTGACTAGACTAATACTAACAATCGCCTCTTCTTCAGTGTCTGTGCTGCGTGGGGGGGTGCTTTAGAAACAGTAACTTGTTTAGTACAACAACTCCAGTGAGCTTCTGACTGTCCTTATTGTACAGATGAGGAAGTTGGGCTTGGAGGGGTAGAGAAATTCATCCAGCATTACCAGCCGAACTTACGATGTTAATGGTTGGCACCTTAAGTCAAGAATCTCATTAAAATCCATGGAATGTACCCTTTTTTTTTAAAGAAAAAAAAAAAAAAAGAGGACCTTCCTGGGCTGGGTGGAGCTAGATTTGTGGGTCGTTTAATTATTTGTGTTTTCTTATATGTATCCTTGTACACTTACTGGTAAGTTTCTCAAAAGCAGACGTATTATCTGGCAACTAAATTTTTTTCAAAGATTTTTATTTTTACATATACATGTGTTAATTAGGTTTCCATTTTTTTTTTTTTTTTGCCTTCACAAAATTAAAAAGACTTAAAATTTAATAAGAATAACAATGTTTAAGAGAAGGATTAGAAACAACCTTGTAAGAAGCGAAGGAACATAAATACCTTCAGAAAAGGAATCAGACAATTGCTTCATTGAAATATTGAGCAATAATAATAATAATAATGCAAAGAAAGTAACATTCACATTGTCAAATAAGAGTATATCTATTAAAGAATGCTTTGACTCTGAGATTCCGTGTGGAGTCATGGAGTCATAAGAAGTTAACTTTTTATTTTTTTTTAAGTATCAAAAAATAGAGAACTAATATTTGTAAATAAAAATAAAAAATAACTTCAACAAACAGATCATGCTAAATCTTACAGACAATAGAAAAAGAGGAAATACATCAAAATCGTTCTACTTGATATAAGTATGCTTGATATTAAAGTTGGAGAAAATATATTATTATAAAGGAGAAATTACAAACATATGTTACTTATAAATGAGGATGCATTATCCTAAACAACATATTAACATGTTGAGTTAGGAATTAATGTTTAAGTAATATACTTTGATCAAAATTAAAACCAGTTTATGTGAAAATTTGTCACTATTTTCTTTTCTTTTCTTGTTGTTTTTTTTTTTTTTTTCCTTTTCCTCTCCCTCGACCGTTCCCTCCTATGTGAGCATGGAGGAAGGGGAAAGCAGACAGAGAAGGAGGGAAGGGTTACATTTTTTTATATAGATTTTTTTTTTTCTTTTTAATTAAGCTAGCTGGTCATAGGCCTGGAACTTCTGGGATGGACTTTGCACATGGGAGTTGTGATTGAGAGAAGGAGCAGGAGAAAGAGGTTTGCTTCCCTTTTGACTTAATTGCTCTACAGGCCCCGTCTCCAGTCCCATTCTGAGTTAGTGGTGTTTAGCTCTGAAACATGAATTTGAGGAGAGGGAGACAATTCAGTTACTGGCTGATGCTGGCAGAGGCCGGGGGCCTCCAGCCTTTCTAGGGAGCCGAGGGCCACCGGTCTCTCCATATAACCTCCCTGTCTTGGGAGTGTTAGGATGAAAGCAAGCTTTAGACTGAATTTGACCTCATGTACGTTTCTTGGCAAGTGGCACATAGACATTCATACAGCTTGTATTTAGAGTCTGATGAAATCCGAGTTGTTCGTCCTCTCAAGCTCTCTTATAGTGCTTTGCAAGGAAGTTCCCCTCGTGACAGATGAGACAGTTCTAGGGCAGCCATTGGATGAGGCAACAGGATTCTCTGAAAATCTGCTCACAGACCAGGTGGTGCTCTGAGAGAAGTGGGTGGGTCCTGGCCTGGGAGAAGCTTGAACAAGTCTCAAACCTCCCGTCCTGAACAGCCCTCCCTCATTATTCTAGTTTTCTCACCTCCTGGTGCTTCGAGGAGATAAAGACAGTGTACGTGATGTGACAGCTAGCAGAAGTGGGCTTCGATTGCATTCTTTCAAATACTCACCTGGTATATGTGTGAGTCCTATCTAGGGACTTCAGATATGGCCTAACTCGGGTTAAGATTAACAAAGACAAACACTGTGTCACACAGTTGGTGCTGAAGTGTTTAAAGGTAAGTTGTGGACAGCAAGAGAGTTTATCAGAAAACTTCACCATATCAGCCTTTTGCCCCGAGCCTGCACTATTCCCAGATCAAGGTACAAGCACTGTGATTTCTGTTCTTGGAAAGTTCAACCAAAGCAAGGGAGAGATTGGAGTGGATGCTGCATTTCTATTCTGTGTTAAGACTTGAACCTGATTTTGCTGGACGTTGATCAGGGGAATTGGAGAAGTAGAAAGTGGGCTTTTCTCACCCTTTAAAAAGAGAGGATGGATTCCTCACAAGCACTGACATTTTAAAAGTCAGTGTGGCACGTTTTAGTCTGTGTGGTAGATTTGAAGAGGCAGCATTTAGATCTCAGGAGTGTATATTCTTGAACCATTTGAAAACTCTAAGATTTGAGAAATAATATGGACCATCATTCACAGAGAAGAACATGGAGCCATCTTTGGCAAAGCCTGTCATTTTGCCTGCATTTCGCTCATTCCTCTAACTTGTTGAGAGCCCTGCTGTATAATAAGTGCTGCACTGAACCCAGTGGACACAGTGCATTTAATCATTTATCAGCAAATATTCCTAAGGGCCTGTCCTGTTCAGGTAAGGTTCTAAGCTCTCTGCAAGTATTCTCTTACTGGGGACATAGGAAATGAACGTGCTGCTATGTTTCCCCCAGACATCTCCTTTCGTGACCATCCGAGAGTATCCTGAAATTGCCAGTCCAATCCATCCTGCTCATCTTATTTGATCTAGAGTCTCCTGTGGCCTGGGGGTGGAAGGGTTGGACAGGACAATAGAGCAAGAGTAGGTAAGAAAAATCCACACCCTAGGGAGTGGATGATTCCCTCCCTGCAGGATCTGTTCTTTACACAGTAGTCTGAATGAGATTCTTAAAAACAAAAGCCATTTACCTTTGTCCCCCTCTTTAAGCCCCCCCGGGCTTTCTATGGCACTGGGATGAAATTCACACCTCTTACTGGGGTCCACAAGGCTCTTCCAGACCCAGCCTGTGCTCACCCTGTGACCTTTCTCTTACCACCTGCAGCCTCCTGTGCTTGCTCCAGCCACGTAGATCTTCTCTGGGTCTCTAACACTGTCCCAGGGCCTTTGCACTTGTGGTTGCCTGTACCTGAAATGCCGCTGTTCTTCCTGAAGGCTGCAGCCTGTGTCCGATCATATGTTACCTCCTCAAGGTACCTTCCCTGACCGTCTGGTCTAAAGGAGGCTCTGTTATTATGTCACCCTGTGTTATTTTTTTCTAAGAATTTATTACTCTCTGACATGGCTTCTTTCTTTTTTTTTCCTTGTTATTATCCATCTCCCCCAACCAGAATAGAATCAGCCTGAGGTCAGCAACTTTGTCTGTTCAGCCCTTTCTGTGTGTCTCTGGCACATACCCCAGTTACTCCAAAGTAAGCAGGAAACAGTTCATTTTGAATTAGTGAATGGAGAAATCCCTTTCCACGCCCTTTGGACGTTGCAAATAAAGACTGGGGTTCTTTTTTTTTTATTTTTTTGAGGCAGAGTCTCACTAGGTCCACCTAGGTAGAGTACTGTGGCTTCATAGTTCACAACAACTTCAAACTCCTGCGCTCAAGCAATCCTCTTGCCTCAGCCTCCCAACTAAAGGCACCTGCCACAATGTCCAGTGAGGGTTTTGTTTTGTTTTCTGTTTTTAGTAGAGACAGAGTCCTGCTCTTGAACTCCAGAGCTCAGACAGTCTGCCTGCTTCAGCCTCCCAGAGTGCTAGGATTACAGGTGTGAGCCACCACACTCAGCCGTGGGGTTCTTATTTTAAGATCACATTTTTGGCTATTGATCTGTGATTCTGGAACAAGACATAGCTTTGGGAGCCACCATGGGACTCAGCTGAGCTGATTAAGGTTTGAGTAAGCAGGATTCAGGATGTGACGATGAACATTTGGGTTGAAACGGTATACATGCTCACCTGTTGCTGTTTCCTGCTCTCGGCAAAGTCAGATTTTCTTGATGGAAAAAAAAAAAAAAGACCAGAAAGTGAAACAAGACTAAAGGAAGTGGTGTGTTATGGCTCGGTGGTTTGCTAGCAGTGTAGATTGCTCATCCATTCTCATTTGGGCAGGGGACCCCGATCCGTGCGTTCACTTTGGAGCTGACATCCAGCAGTGTGACATGTTCTTTATTGCTTTCTCATCAGATGATGGATGTGGAAGAGAATGTTTTTGCCCGGAACTGTGTAGGACTTGGGGTACTTAATTGGCTGTTTAATAGGCATAGGTGTTCTTGAAGGGTACCTGCCATTCCCTCCACAGAGCACCTGTGAGGTGCCAGGGGCCCGGGCACACTGCAGAATGAAACAGACTTGCTGGCTTCTGATCTAGTGGCTTTGGATGTGTCTTGGTGAGAGGGGAGAGAATAATATATGCAAATATATGTCAGACACCTTAGAAGTGGTAAAGAGGGGGCACAGGAGATAGGGGTTGGAGGCCTGAGGGTGTCCAGAACCGTCCATGCCTCCTGCCTTCCTCCCTGTCCCTCGACTCTGGCTCACGCAAATACTCAGAGTGGTAGGAAGAGCCGTCTGAGGAAGGGCATGTGTACAGTCTCCCTGTGGGATCATGTGTGCAGCAAGAAGCTGTGTGTGTGTGTGTGTGTGTGTGTGTGTGTGTGTGTGTGTGTGAACTCACATTCCTACATGCTCCAGAGTCACCAAGGCTTGGGACTAAACCAGTGTTTTTTTTTACCTTTTTTATCTGACAGCACACTTGAATCCATAAACTTCTGAGTATGTTGATCAAAAAACAGTGAAAAAAAGAATATACTTACTGTGCTTTGAACTTCTTAAGAAATTAGTTTAATTAGTGATCTTTAAATTTTTTTGCAGCGCACCTAAGATCCTCTCACGGCACACCAGTATGCCATGGCACCTTGGCTGAAAATTGCAGGAATATAGACTGGGGGACTGACGGCATTGGGCTGATTTCTCAGATTATCCCAGGGGATCCCCTCTGAAGAGGTGCTGTAGAGACAAGAACTAGAGTCTGTATCACAGAGAAAGGCCAGAGCGTGGGAGCTGGCCAGCTGGTTCCTGGCCTTGGCCTCCTGGCTATCTGTCCCAAAGCCATTGCATCACATGCTAATCATGCTCCTTATTTGAATGTCTCTGTGATAACATCTCAGAAATGAGAAATGTGACAAGTGAGTCGGAGGTAGTTTCCCAGGGGAAGGATTTTTGTCTCAAAGCATTAAAATAGGATCCTAAGTCAGAATATTCCTTTTAAAGTTAAGTTCACAGAACTACTCCGAGCTTGATTGTCTTGCCAGCTGACTGCCTGTGATGGGCTCCTGCTTCTCAGAGTAGCCTCGTGGCTGTTATTAGTTCTGTAAAAACCACAGAGGCAGAATAATAAATTTTGCGTGTGTGTGTGTGTGGCTAGCTGATTGACTTAGAGGCGTCTAGAATTCAGTTTATAATACGTTAAAGCAACACTGGGTTTTTCTTATGGATAGAATTTTAAAATTAAAAAAATGTTTGAATTGTGGTTGGAAAAACACAACATGAAATTGACCATTTTTAAGTGTACAATTCAGTAGTGTTAAGTATATTCACCTTGTTGTACACCAGATCTCCAAAACCTTTTCATGTTGTACGACCAATACTCCGTACCCATTGACCAATAACTCCCATTATCCCTCACCCCCCGAGCTCTGAAAACCACTGTTCTTATGTTTCCACGAATTTGATCCCTATAGATACCTCTTATCAATGGAATCATACATTCTTTGGGTTTCTGTGACTTCCTGATTTCACTTAGCTTAACGTCCTTGGAGTTGATCCTGTGGTGGCGTGTGACGGGATTCCTTACTTTGTGAGGCGAGTGATCCATGGTAAGTGTACACCTCATTTTGTTTATTTCTTCATCCGTCCGTGGACGTTTGACTTGTTTCCCTGTGTTGGCTGTTGTGAACCATGCTGCTCTTCACATCTGAACATAGGTGTGCAAATATCTCTGTGAATCCTGCTTTTAGTTTTTTTGAATATACATCCAGAAGTAGGGTTGTGGGGCTTTATGGTAATTCTATTTTAAATTTTTTGAGGAACTGCCATACTGTTTTCTATAGTGGCTGCTCTATGTTGTATTCCTACCAAGAGCGCATAAGAGTTCTAGTTTCTCCACATCCTTGTCAACACTTGTTGTCTTCTGGTCTATGTATTTTAATAGTCTCAGTCCTAATAGGTTGAAGTTAATAGCTTGTTGTGGTTAAACAATGTAGTTTTGTTACTTTAGACCTCGTGTTGTAATCGACACAAAAACTAGTTCTAGTAAAAACTGGTAGCTGCTGTTTATGGAGTGCTTACTAAGTGCTGTAAGCACTTGATGTGACTTCTTTAATTCTCACAACAGCTCTATGAGGAAGTTCCCATTTTTACCCATTTTATAGATGAGAAAATTGAGGCATGGAGAATTTAACTAAGTTATCCAAGGTCACACACAAATAAAGGCCTGCACTTGGATTTGAACCCAACTGTCTGGTTTCCAGGGAGTTCTTGCCTCCCTTTTCTAATTGATTGTGGTATTTAAAATCCACATCCTGAGCTGACCCATATCAAGAAAGGGGTAGTATTTGATGAGATCCTTCCTCCTGAGTGGACCTCCAGGGTGAGGCTCTGGCCTCAGTTACCTCTCACCTGGTCTCTCAAGTCCTTGGCCTGTACGTGTCTCTGTACTTTTTTGGTTTGAATTCCCCAAACTCTTGAGTAAATAACAAAAAATGTGAGAAGAGAAATACAACATTTTTTTTTTTTTTTTCCAGACAGAGTCTCATTCTGGTCTCCTGGGTAGAGTGCTCTGGCATCATAGCTCACAACAACCTCAAACTCTTGGGCTCAAGCGATCCTCTTGTCTCAGCCTCCCAAGTAGCTGAGACTAGTGCCACAATGCCCAGCTAAAAGGAGGGCTTTCTCTTGCTCAGGCTAGTCTTGAATTCCTGAGCTCAAACAATCCACCCACCCCAGCCTCCCAGAATGCTAGGATTACAGGCATAAGCCATAGCACCTGGCCAACACAATACTTTTTTCTTGGCATTATTCAACTCCTGAATTTGGTTTGTGTTCCAAATGAGTGTGTTGGGTTCTATACGTGTGTGTGTGTGTGTGTGTGTGTGTGTGTGTGTAAGGGGGACGCATGTTGAATTAACAAGTTATTATTGTATTAGAGGTTTACTCTTAAGAGCTCCCAGATTTTCTGGAAGGCTATGCACGTGCTGGAATGCCTGTCAAATAAAAAAATTAATGTGGAATAGTTGGTTTAATATTTGTTAGCCTTTATCATATTTAATTTTGGTTTTTGATTATGCCTAATAATAGTCCAGTCTCCTTTAGGCACTATCAGAGTAACTGCAGGCCACAGTGCCCTGTATCAGCTCCAGTGTTTGCATTGGATTATTGCATTAACAAATGCTTCACATCTGGTAATTCTATCAGTAAATAGTGGCCCAGGGCCATTCTAACACAGCCCGTGGAAATCAGCAGGGCCACTCCTCACCCTTAGATATACTTTGTTAACATTTTTCTTATTTTGATACCATAAAATGGAGTCTCCAGTAAGAGCTCAAGTCACAGATTAATTCTAAAAACTTTTTTTTAAAAAACAATACAAAGAAAATGTCATTTGTTGTTCCCTGTCACTAAATCCTGGACACAGTTTGTAGAGTGTCTTATGTACGGTGTGTTCTGAGGATAATGGAACTGAGTTGTTTGCAAGAATTTACTATCCAGGGGAAAAAACCCCTAAACCTCTCCAGTGCGAGTGGGGAAGAGAGGTCTGCTTGGCTCAGACCTAATGGGGTGGTCAAGGTTGTGGATAATTTAGCCTTCTCGGAACTGAGTGGTACCTGGCGCCCTTATTTATGACAGGTGGATGAGAACACCTGCCCCACCGGACCTCTTCTGGATATCAAGCACCTGGTACGATGGGATTGTCACTTCACACATGGTGAACTACCCCCCCCCCCAATACCTTAGAATGTGACTGCATTTGGAGAGCTGGTCTTTAAAGAGGTGATTGAATTATAATGAGGCCATCAGGATGGGCCCTAATCTGGCATTCTTGTGAGAAGAAATTTGGATGCACAGAGAGACACCATGGAAGTGCACACCGATAGGGTGGCTGCCTGCAAGCCAAGCAGTGAGTCCTCAGGAGAAACCACCCTGCCAATATCTTGATCATGGACTTTGAGCCTCCAGACTATGAGAAAACAAAATTCTATTTTTTAAGACACTTTGCCTGTGGTACTGTGTTCGGGCAGACAGGGGAAGCTAATACATCATTGAACTCCTCTCAGTGCCTTATGTATTTTTTGTTTGAAATTTACGTCCTATTTTCTTTACATGTAGTTTCTTGGAGGTTTCTTCTTTAGTTGTTTTCTGAGTTTTTCCCTGAGGGACCTGAGTCTCCTGGCCCTTGGTTACTTTTCCTGCCTTACGTCTTTCTGAGGATGTAGATCTGGGATGGAGGGTCACGTGGACTGGAGCAGGGGAGGGCGGCCTGGTGACAGGCGTGACAGCAGCTGCTCCTTCACGAGCCATTTGCATGCAGACACGTGCGCACAGAGCACCTGCCCAGGGTCCCCACACAGCCCTGCCTGTGCTGCCTGTCCCCTCTTGTTCTGTCCTACGGCCCCAGGGCTGTTGAGCTCTGCCTTTCATCTTAATAACAGTTGCCATCTCTGGCACTCTGCTCCATCCTGGTCTGTGTTTGGGGCAGATGTGAGCCTCTCCACTTCCATACACATATGGGTCTGTTTTATTTTAGAAGCTTTATTGCCAGCCATTACTAGGAAAAAGGCAGATAGGATGGGAAGTGGCTGGATTTTAGGGGAATATTAAACTGTCAGGGTGGGCTTAACCTCAAACCAGTAAAAAGCCAGAAGAACAAAGGGGTGTGTACCTGAAGCAGGGGGATGGTGTTAATGCCTCATGACCGGAGTAACCTACTGTGGAGTTCACAGGACGGCCAAGCTTTCAAAGATGCTTTTATTGGAAACGTCCCTAAAGGACCCTTTTCATTGAAGTTTTCAGCAAAAATTTCATGTCTGGGTTATCTGGCTTGTCGGGAAGGGGGTCTTGGTTATTTGTGCAACTCTTAATGATTTCCGAGAGAGCCCACTCAAGCAGATGTGGGGAGGATTCAGTTCAAAGAGCCAGGATGCTGGAATTAGCCATTGATTTCAGTGGGCTTTTTGTACTTCATGTTGTTAAGGATTTCTTTTTTAGAAAACTTTAATATAATGGTTTTTAGGTGGTTGGAGGGAGGAGTTATTTTTGTTTTATATTCTTTTCCAGCAGTAAGAAGAGAGGTGATTCCATTTGAATTTTCTCTGATCTTTTCTTGATTTTTTTTTTTTTAAGCCCCTTTGGGCAAGGCTGCCACTGTTATGCTCCACAACCTGCAGTGGCTCACTATTGCTGGTCCTCGTCTTCTTTTTCCTCCCAGGGCTGGTTTAAGTTATGTCACCCTGGTTAGGATTTTTATTTCTTTGTAGCAGGGACCATAGTTCTTGTTTTTCGATTTACGTGGATTCCAAAGAATAAACACTCTGCAAACACTTCTTGGCTGGTCTTTTTTTTTTAGGAGAGAGAGAGGGTGCTAGGTTTTTCATCCTTTTCTTACAGGCTGCTAGGAGACTAGGCTATTAGTTTTGACTTGCATGTCCACACCTGGGCTTTCTTTAGAGGCAAAGGGGTGAGGGTTTTTGGGCCTGGGTTACAGTCAGGTGGGCCCAGAAGCTGTGGCAGAACTACTTGAAACCTCCTGGACCCTGTCTGGATGGGGTGGGAAAGGGTGATTAGGGACCCCCATGGCCAGGTACCTGGGCTGTTCTCCAGCTCCTGGGAAGCCTGGAGCAGCAGTTGGTTACGGGCCCATTAATTTAATGCAGTTCTGAGGCCAGACTGTGCATTCTTTAACCTTGGCTTCAGTAAGAAAATATAGAAGGGGAGACATGCAGATAATGTGCCCTGATAAATGGATACAGATCCATCCTGGTAGGTCACGAGAACTTTATGAGTATAAAGAGGTCATTAGTATGTAAATCAAATAGACACTTAAGTCTGCACTTGATCTTAGTCAAAAGGCAGAGAAGCCAAAGCCACTGAAGTCTGGAGTGTAGGTACCTCAAAGCTGGAGAGTTCAGACCAAGGGAAAAAAAGAAAGACAAAAAAAAGTCAGGAAGGGAAATGATCAAACCTGGAGGTGGGTTCTCCGGGCCTCAGACTGCCTTCTGCCGTCTGCCTGCCCCTCAGTGCCACCTTCCCTCCTTCTGCTCCCCTGTTCCCTTGCCCTTCTTTCTGGAACCACTCTGGCCGAGGGGCTGCTGCCATAGGGCCTGGAGGCACCCTCAGAGCACACCTGCACCTGCTATTACCAGCCCAGGGCCCAGGGGGAAGAGCTCTTTAAATACTCTGTGATAGGCTAAATAAGATTCACACGGCTTTGCAGTATTTGATTGTGTACTTTAATCTGGCGCCCCAGGTGACCCTTAAACTGTCTCTGTTTTTCCCTGTAGCTGTTTTCTGAGATGCATTTGCTGGGCCTTGTTAATGGTTTTTTATTTTTTTTCCTGTTAATGTATTAGATTAGAAGATGCACAGTTCTGGGCCTCCCCCCTATCTTGGGAAAAGTTCTTGCTTTGTCTCCATAAAACGTTGCTGTTGGGCTTTTTCCTGTTTTATTACTTTGCATTAGTATCTGGCAGCTTATACTTATATCTGAATTCTCATTTTATTTTCTTAACGTATAATGTTGCCTTCTCCTTGGCAGGCTTGGTGCTTACTAAGGGTTTGTGGGTCTCTTGATTTTTACATTGGGAGGTAAGAGTTTAGATTTATTAGCACCAGAGTCCGCAATGAGGGACACAGAGAATTTTAAATGATTTATTTTAAGCCATGTAGCTGAGCAGAGACAGAATAAACCAAAGATACCAGGAATGAATAAGAACAGAAGATAAGGAATGAGTTTACAACTTCTGCCCTTTTGTGTTGTAATAACACAAGATCGATTTGTTTTTGTGTGGTGCATCTCTGTGAAATGGGTAGGAATGGGTTCATATATCCCTTACCTGTTCAGTGAACAGAGTGCTCTGAAGATTATGGCCTTGGACCTATTGAAGTTATGTTATACTCTCACCTCTAAAACCTAGTTTTTTAAAATCTGTTTTATTTTTTAAATTTATTTATTTATTATTATTTTTTGAGATAGAGTGTCACTCTGTCACCCTGGGTAGAGTGCTGTGGTGTCAAAAGCCCCTGAGCTCAAGCAATCCTCTCGTCTCAGGCTCTCAAGCAGCTAGGATCACAGGTGCCCACCACCACATCAGACTACTTTTTACTTTTCTTTTCTTTTCTTTTTTTTGTGGAGATGGGGTCTCTTGCTCAGGCTGGTCTCAAACTCCTGAGCTCAGGCGATCCACCTGCCTCTGCCTCCCAAAGAGCAAAACCCATTTTAAAAGAGGGATTACAAGTCCCTTGAAATGGAGGGTTTCCGTTAGATGTCAAAGCTGTGAGTTTTGCCTTGAGTTGGTGTGGGGTCTGTCCTTTTGGCTTTCAATGCATCTGGTTCCTATACCAAACACAAAAGGAGAAGTGGGACTGAACTGTCACGCAGCAGGTTGGAGGGTGAGTCTGTGGCTTTAGGGAATAAAGTTTTCCAGATTGTGATCTCTTGTAGGGTTGTGGGTGGGAGGTAGGTTTGATGTCTGCCCTTGTTGCTAGGGGGTTAAATCGAGCCCTTTCATTCCAGCCCTAGCTCAGCAAGCCTGGCATTTGAAGCAAACAGAGCCTGCAGGTAAAGGCACTTTATTATGCCCTCAGAGTCCTTGAGGGTCAGAGGGTCTCTTAAGTTTTCCTGCCTTATGGAGAGAGGCATTGGAGAAGCTTCTCAGAACATTCTGGAATAAGAGATAAGACCAGGTTTGGGGGATGGAGTAGAAAGATGCTCTAGAAGGGTCTCTCTTTCCTTGTGTCTGCAGCTGGGCCAGGAGCTTGGTTCTGCCATTTGGCTTTGACTACACAGCGCTGGTGCCCAGGAGTTTCTGGGAGGGACCGATTTTTAAGAGTGTCCTATAAATAGTAGAGCTCTGGGATCCAGGAAGTAACAAGAGGGCACTTCCCCGTCCCTGAAAGCAAACACTCTAATTTTGCCTGGTAATCTTGGGGAGGCACCGAGCCCAAGGTTCTGGACCTGAGCACTTTTCTCCCTCTTGGGGACTGTGGGCTGTTGGTGCTTGTGTTCAAATCCTGATCCGACCACGCACTAGATTTTTAACTTTAGGAAAATAAATCACTTAAGCTGCCAGATACTCAGTAAAATGGGCTTACTTTGGTACCTTAAGTGCCCTCCTGGGTATTTGTGATTATTAAACCAGATAATACAGGTAACGTGCCCAGCCCAGAGCCTAGCCTGGTATAGGCAGCCCAAAGAAAATGAACTTGTGAGTCACAGTCTGATCCTGGGTGAAAAGGACAACCCCTCTCCAGCAACGCCGGGAGGCTGAGAGCCGTTACAGGTCGGTAGTTGGTGAGTGGAAGTGCCTTCTAGTAAACCCCGGCGTTAGTCACTGTGGAAAGTGCTCGTCAGACACATGGGCCCTGCCTCTGGTAGCGTAAGACACAGCTGTGAGCAAACATCTTGCCTCTCCCTCTCTCCATGACAGCACATGAGTGGGTCTGAGGCTCCCAGGTCAGCACATGTGTGACCTTAGTTGTCCCTTATTCCTTCCAGATGTTTGATGTATCAAACAGTCTGTGGGAATAATGGTTGGCCAGATGATTCAGTTAATAAAGATGTACATTTTTCTAAGTATCTGTTGGTTGCCGTGGAGTTAAAAAAGAGAGCTCCCTAGACTGCTTGTAATTTAATTGGCTCAAGATATGTTGACTTGTGAGTGATGATTTATCTCCACGCTGTCTGCAATTAGTCTCTTAAGTTTTTAGCCCCACCTCCCTCATGTGAGAAACAATTAAAGTGAGCCAGCTGGGAGACAGTGCCATGTGTTAAGTTGGGTAGCTGACGTACACTGGAGGGGAGTTTGTTGTGAAATATAGACTATCAAGTGCAGAATGAGTTAGGGAAGAGAGAAACCAGTTAGAGTCATGGGGAGAGAATTAATGGCAGAAGTTTAGTAATACAAATGAGGCCAGGTGAGGAGGCAGGAGGATAGCTTAACAGCAGAAGTTCAAGACCAGCTTGGGCAACATATCAAGATCTCCATCTCTACAAGTATTAAAAAATTAGCTGGACATAGTGGGCCATTCCTACAGTCCCCAGCTACTTGGGAAATCACTGGAGCCCAGCAAAGTTACAGTGAACTATCGATTGTACCACTGCTCCCCAGCCTGGGCGACAAAGTGAGACCATGCCTCTTAAAAAAGGAATTCACTGTTTAGTTAAAATCCACAAACTCCTGAGGCCCAGAACCCAGGAGAGGAGACTTCAAAGGCAAGTCCTTCTATTGAGTCAACAAGGAAAGCCCCATAGCAGTGCCCTCTCGAACTTGAACGTGGATGGGCATCACCTGGAGGTCTACACAAAGTACGCCTGGGACAGAGCTGGGTTTCTGCCTTTTTAACCAGCTGTAGGTGCTGCTGGTATTGCTGGCCTGAGGACCACACTTTGCATCAAGGTCTTAGATAATATATAGATTAGATGGCAACCTATGGTGACAAGCTAGCTATCAAGATTAAAGGTATTAGTTACAAGAGAGAAGGAACTGTTGGGAGATAGGAGGAATGTGCCCGTCCAGACATTCTCAGGATGGTGACTGACACTGCATGCCTGAATTCAAACCTCAAATTTGCCACTACCTGGCTGTGTGACCTCAGGCAAGTTACTAACCCTCTCAGAGCCTCATTGCCCACCCGCAAATTAGAGATGGCAATTAGTCCCCATCTTCTGAAGTGTGTGCGTGTTTAGGAATAAAAGATCAAATCATGGCTCAGCGCTTATAGCTCAAGCGGCTAGGGTGCCAGCCACATACTCCGGAGCTGGCGGGTTCAAATCCAGCCTGGGCTCACCAAACAATGACAACTACAACCAAAAAATAGCTAGGCATTGTGACAGGCGCCTGTAGTCCCAGGTACTTGGGAGGCTGAAGCGAGAGAATTGCTTAAGCCCAAGAATTTGAGGTTGCTGTGAGCTGTGACGCCACGGCAGTCTACCCAGGGCGACAGCTTGAGACTCTGTCTCAAAAAAAAAAAAAAAAAAAAGATCAAATCCATGTAAGTGCTTAGGGCAACTCCTGACACACCTAAAGTAGCCAGCAATGGAGTCTTTCCCTCTCTCACTCGGGAGCTCCACTGCTTACTTGGCCATGACCTCTGACTTTCCATGCCAAGGCCCTGCATCCCTGGAAGGCACGCCGGGACCGGGAACCTGCCTTCCACTCACCTGGCTTATGATAAGGCTGCTGTGATCCTTCTTGTGTGTTCTTACCACCACCAGTGACAGCTTCTATCAGCATGGGGCACAGTTAGGACCCGGTCCCTTTCTCTGTGGCTAAGGATTGCTTCAGGAACTGACCCGAGGAAGCCAAGGAGGGATGTGGATGAACGTCAGAGCACTTTTAGGGAAAGAAAGAAAATTATTTGAGGAGAGGAAAAATAATCATTGTGTGCTTTTGAATTAAAAGTGGTAAAATACATCTGGGCTCAACCTAGTGTTTCTGAGCTCAGAAAGTTCATGAAATGAGATGTAGTAAAGTCCTTTGAATGTTGGACGTGTCCAGTAAATGTTAGCTTCTTTTACTGACTCTGCAGAGAACATTCAACTGAGTTTGCTCCAGTCAAGAAAATGAACCAGGCTCTCCAGGTGCTTTATCTTGGAACACTCCACACCCCCAGGGCAGCGCCTGTGTATCAGTGTTGCACTTTGGGGACAGCTGGCAGCTGGGAAGGAGCGTCTCCTCCGGGTCCATTTCAGTACCTCATGTGGCTTAGCAGATGCGGAAAAGTCCCATTTTCCACCAGCTGCCCACGGCTGCAGCAGCCTTGCCTCGCCTGACGCCACCGAGCTATGTTCATGTAATTAGTTCACTCAGGCACAGTGACATGTGTGCTTAAGAAAACCAGATACCTCATGTCTGCCTCCAGCATTGCCGAGTCCCATCCTCACAGGCTCCGAAGCACCTGCTGGGGTGGGGATATGGCTGGTGCAGAGCTGGGTTGCTGCTGTGGCAGCCTGGGGACTGTCCATCTAGCTTGGTGACTTTAACGTCAGCTGTCAATTACAAAGCTGGAGTGCGCAGGAGGCCTGAGGCAAAGGGGGTAAAATCATAGGATTTAGGGCCTCTTGGAATGTTCTAGACTAGTGCTTCCTAAGCTCCAGTTCATGACTTTGATGTACTAAGAACTCTTGAGGAGCTTGTTTAAAGGGTGGGAGGGGGAGAGGTGGCACATACTGTGTTCCCAGCTACTTGGGAGGCTGAGGTGGGAGGAGACTTTAGCCCAGAAGTTTGAATCCAAACAGGGCAACATAGCAAGACCCTCCCCATCTATAAGAAAAAATGTGGAGTCCAGGGCCCTACTTAGAGATTCAACCATCTGGGTGGTTGGAATAGGGGGATACTTTAATCCGTATTTTTAAAACAACTCTGGTAATTCTCGTAGAGACCACAGAAGGTTCGGGGAAACCCAGGCCTGGCTCAGCCTTGGTGCTGGCGGTGCTGGTTGCTGAGGTGCAAATCTGTGATTTTGTCATCCCCAGCTTCCCAGCACATGTTTGTGACAGACCTATGGCCAAACCCAGTCCTTGGAACTCAGTGGAGGGTTTTTTTTTGTTTGTTTGTTTTTTGCATGCAGAGCCCTATGAGACTGGCCTCTGTCATTTTTGCATGGCCTCTGATCCATGCCAGGAATTCAGTCCAGCAGAAGAGTGCTATAGCCTAGACCTATAGCTGTGTCGCTCTCCCAGGGGACATATGGCAATGCTGGAGACATTTTTGGTGATTATGACTTGGAGAGGGGTGGGAGCTGCAGATGCCTGGCATGTGCAGGGTGGAAACCAGGGTGTTGCTAAACATTCTCCTCCACCCCCCCACCACATAGGGCATCCCCTCCCAGCTTCTTCCTCCACTCCCCACAGCAAAGAGTTACCCAGGACATGGGGTCAGTAGCGCTGAGGTGGAGGAACTCAGGTCTAGGCGAATGCTTCTCACATTTAACTGTGCCCTCAGTTGGCCCTAATTTCGTAGGTCTGGGGTACATCCTGGAAGCCTGCATTTCTGACAGCTCCTGGGTGATGCTGGTGCTGCCTGACTGGGGACACCCTTTACAGAGCAGGTATTTCGGGTGGGTTGGAATCACAGCTCTACCCTTTAATTAGCTGTGTGACCTTGGACAGGCTACTTTAACCTCTAACCGGAAGTTTCTTCATCTGTAAAATGGGCATAATATCACTCAGGGCCAAGGAGAGAATACGGAATGTAAATACCTTTGCACGGTTCTTGGCCTTGGCCTGCATTCAATGAAATGGATTTTCAGTACATTTCAGTACAGTATTATTTACTTAGCAATTCAGCTTTGTTTATTGTTTCATTATTTACTTACTTTCTGTCTCATGCTTTGCTAAATCAAGATGAAGTAGGAGGTGATACAGAGATGGTGAGTTATAGGGACGACTAGTGACGTTTTTACTTGTATGTTACCCCGCCTTTTGGTCCTGGGTGAGAATTGAGGCTGCAAGAGGACTTAACATCAACTCAAAGAGAAACATTTTGGGAATAGTGGCCATCACCGTGTCATTTCCCCTGTCCTTCAAACATGGAGGTTATTCTACGTTCATTCAACAAAGGTGAATATGGGGAGAATGTCCTGAAAAGAAGGTGTTTGACTTCTGAGTCTTTATTCATAATGGTCTAGTGAATAATAGAGAAGGACGCGGGTGAAGGTGGAGAGCCAGTGTCAGCAGTGTTCTGAGATATGCAAGTCACCTAGCATCGGGTCTTTCAGAGCAGGCTTACTGCATGGGATTGATCTTTGTTCTAAGCCTAACACTGCCATGTACTGGGGATTCTATAATCATGCCAGCCTCAGCTTCCTCATCTCTAAAATGGGAGATGATGCGTGTGTATTGGTCCAGCCTAGGAAGGCTGCTTTCAAATTGTAGTGTGTGAGGTCACTTGGGAACTTACTCCTCAAGCCTCCCTCAGGTATTCCAATTTGTTGGGATCTGGGTGAGGCTCAAGGGGTCTCCATTCAAACAGGCATCCCCAGGATTCTAGTTGTGCTGTGCCACATTGAGAAACCCAGTGCTAAATTTAGTCCCAGTGCTAA
>CAUYPK010022558.1:0-13614 GCA_963574355.1 Loris lydekkerianus
ATCTTTGTTTTGTGACCCTGAGAGCAGAGCTTGCTGCTTGCCAGGGCAGTTTTCTCACACTTGCTCCCTGCGGTCCACAGCCGAACACTATTAGCTCCGTTCAGCTCAGCGGCCCAGTCTGGAGCCCCAGACAATGCCCAAAGTTCTCCTCATTCCTGCCCAAGCTCTCCCCAAGGCAGTTCAACTGAGTGCCAAGTCCAGAAACACCAAAACAGTTCACAGGTAAGGCCTTTCCAGTTTGCAGTCTCACTACTGCTGTACTTACAGCTGCCGGCAGGATTAGACCGATCGAACACACAAGGCCACTTGCCAGTTTTCCACTGTTTTTGTCCTCCTCTTGGGGTCCAGAAGTTGATTGCTGTTATTCCCTGTGTCCTCAAAGGGATGATTATAGGCAGATCCCACCAGCCAGAGATGCCTGGAGTCTTATCTCCCCAGACTCACAGTGCCCAGTTGCAGGGAATCTGTTACTCAGCCGCCATCTTGCTCTCCAAGTCTATTATTGGTTACTTTTAAAACATCAATGTCATGTCAGAAAATAAAAATTTTAAATGTGAATTATTATTATCAAATCCTGCAATATGTGATGCCCAAGTCTGTGTACAAAACAATTGCTCATTTATTTCCAGTTATTGAAAGTCATATGCAAAAGGTAGATCTGATTATTTTGGGGAAATAAAGTTTTTAATTCTTAACCTTGCAATGCATTTCCCTTTATAAGCTAGTTTACCTTGGAAACAAATGTTATAAATAACAGTATTAGATGTTTAAAAGTAGCCAAATGCAATTAATGTCAGGGTCAAACAACTTAAATCAAAGGAAGGAATGTATAACATTCCAGTTGCACTCCAGTTGGAATGCATGGCCAGGTGATAACATTTTATTTTCTAAGTAAACTAGTCTGTGTATCTCTTTGATATTTGTAGATGCAGTATGTTATTACCACTCCATTGATCTTATAGAAGGTCATCCAGTAGGTAAACCTACTGTATGCCCTATTTGCAAGCCTCTGTCCCTATGAGCATGGGCATAGCACTTGGTCTGGTAGCTTCAATAATGATGTATAATGAACTCTTCCTGGCAGCATGGAGATTAAATGAATCACAGTTTTTATTACTAATTCCATAAGTTTGCTTCAGTGACTGTTATTTCAATCTGTATTGTCTACCCTTCAAGTTTGTTATTTGGGAGACTTGTTGTTGCTCCACCTACATGGGTAGTTTCATTTTCTGGTGCAATATTTTGGTCTCTCTCTCTTTTTGCTTCTTTTGTTTTGCCTTCTTTTCTTCTTACAACTAGCCATCTTCTTCTAGTATCTGCATAACTTACCACCACATCTTCCAAGTTGACAACTTACCATGAGAATTCATATTCATATGTTAGTTTCAAGTCCATCAGCATCAGCTGGTTCCCTTCAGTTAATTGTTCTTTTTCTGAATAAGGAATCTGCCCACATCACTTGCCTCAAAATAAGACAGTCCTTCCTTCTGACTGTCTTCAGAACTTCCTTCTGACTGTCTTATAGCAGCTCTGTAATTTCTTAGCTCTGATTAATTCCTTGCATCTGTTATTAATAAATATTATCAATTTAAAAGTGTTCACTTTTAAATCATATTCTCTATATTCAGAGCTTGGTTCTATACTCATCTGATCCAGCAACTTTCTTGAAAATAGTCCAAATAAGCATAGAGAATTCTTGCCCAGGAAAAGAGTTCTCCTTCCCCTTTCTCCAGACAGGTGTTTTTATGTTTATGAGTATCTCTCAAACATCCACTCACTGAGATACCTTATATAGCTAATACGATTAAATCGAAACATGCTATGAACTTTGAACTTTCAAGCCTGTATAGCTCCAGGCCAGGAAGAAGTTGAATTTCTTAAGCTCTTTGACCTAAGCATCTAAGGTCTTTAGGTATCTTCTATTTCAGCATAATAAAATATAATTTCAGCCAATAGAAAACCTTATTTACATTTTTTGAATCTTCTTCATGTGATTGGAGAGTATATTAGTGCAAAATCGCTTGCTCCTGTCTTAGCTGATTTATTCCCCCAGAAGAAAAAAAAAAAATAGTGACTTATTATTTGGTTGCCAAATAGCAAATTACCTCACATATGAAAAATTCCCTATCTGTACTATGACCACCTTATATTATTCAAGCTGAGATTTAAAAACCAAATGTACTGGTTACTCCACCCATTTGAATTATAGATTTTACTCCCACTCACATAAAAAATAAAATTGGAACCCAAATACATATAATTTACTTTCCTTTAAAAAATCATTCCATAGTTCCACAGAGACTATTGGAAACTACTATTTCATAAACTATTTGAATTATAAGGAAGCATGTAGTGAATTTGTAAACTCAAGACCCTTCTTTTTATACATTACTACTTCCCCAGAAGTTCTAGAAAAATTTCAGTTATATGTTCATCCAATAACTTGACTACCTATTATATACTAAGCATTGGTCTTACAGCTAAATGTGAAAATAGAGAGCTTTTTAAAGAAGTACCTAATGCTCGTTTCATATCACTATATTATAGAATACAGGAGCACACACTGATTTTTCCATGAGTTTTAAAATAAGTATATTGTTATTCTATTCAACTCATTAGAGGCTTTAACTATTGGTCCGAATAAGCATTCTAATAGTGTCATCTAGGGATCTCGTGCCAGATGTTTGCCTGTCAAGGGACTCTTTTACATTCAGTGGATGAATTTCACCTTAGAAAGAATGTTATAGAGGTTATCAAACATATCTTCCTACATATATTAAATTTTCCTGAGACCTTGTGTTGAAAGCCACTATAAAGAAATATTGTAAGCCAGATGTGATAACTCACCCATGTATTTCAAGTTCTTGGGAGGTCAAGGTGGGACTATCACTCGAGGGTAGGGGTTTGAGACCACCCTGAACAACTAAGGAGTTCCTCTCTCTACAATAACCCCCCACCCCCACCCCACCCCACCCCCCCAAAAAAAGCTGGGTATGGTGGTGCCTGCATGTAGTCCCAGCTACTTCCGAGGTTCAAGCAGGAGGATTGCTTGAGCCAGGGAGTTTGAGGTTGCAGTGAGCTTGAGCCACTATACTCTAGCTGGGGTAACAGAGACCCTGAGAAAGGAAGGAAGGAAGGAAGGAAGGAAGGAAGGAAGGAAGGAAGGAAGGAAGGAAGGAAGGAAGGAAGGAAGGAAGGAGAGGGAGGGAGGGAGGGAGGGAGGGAGGGAGGAAGGATTCTTCTATACAGGTCACTGACTATGACTACAGTGACCTTGTTTTGTCTTTCTCTCTATTCTGTATCTCTACCATCTACCTGATAGATCTTTAAGAAATAAATGTATTTTGATATTGGTATTTTTAAAATTAACTATAAGGAGAAGTCATGAAACATATTTTTGCAAAACAGATCCTTTGAAATGATATTGCAATTATGGCATGTCTGAAATCTTCTATATTAAATGTATCTTTTCCATATTAAAAAATATTCAACTATTAATATAATTGAGGCTTTTCAAGTTTGCAGTCCTGTGACACCCCTCACATATAAAAGTAAAGGCCATTTATACAGCAGGTCAAACCCTCTGAGGGAGACTTACTGGAGCATTTCTCAAGTTCCTATCCAGCACCTTCATTCTATCAATACAGTCTGTTTTCTTTTAAAGACAATGTATTTGTTACAGAGATTTTTCTTTTCTTCTTGTTACATAAGTACTTTATTGATTTAGTTCTTTTACTATATGACTGCATTTTTCTTTTCCTGAGTCTACCAATTTCTGCAATTTATGGACTGAACATCTCGCATTACTCTCTGGGTGGTTTATGTAAATAACAATAATAAAAACCCCTGAAGCTTCATCCCTGTTCCCAGTGGTATCCCACTGACCTCTTTTCAGCTTGAAAAGGTTCTTTCTATTGCTGGGTTTTTTTGTTTTGTTTTTTTTCTTCCCACTGGCAATTTTCAGCCTACTGTGCTTCTTCATCTGATTTCTTGACTTTTTTTGACTTAAGAATTAATTATTGAAATGTATCAGATGCACTCTGAAAATGTCAGTGTGTTTGGCTGGATTTACTAAGAAGCACAGCTTTTTAGCCAACATGATATTGGAACTGAATTTCAAGCAGGGCCTTTCTCCACACATTCTTTTCACAGGCAACACAAAAACATAATGCAGATGATCTATACCATCTCTGAAAAGGTTTGTGCTGCATATGGCCATTTGTCTCTATCACTTTAAGGCAGAATGTTTACCTTTTCATTTTAGTGCCTTTTTCTCATTGAAACTTTAACACTTTATATAGAGCTACATGAGACTCATAGAAGCGGTCTATCTATCCTCCTGCATACAAACTGGCCTGTGACTAATTTAATCTGTCCAATTTAGATGGTTATTGATCCTGGTATAAAAGGAATTTACAACCTCTCTTGTATCTGGTGGAATATTCTACAAGCCTATTCTCACAAACTCCAGACACAAGAATTCATGCACCAAACAACACAATAAGGTGTGTTGAAAGTGAAAGCAATTCAACCACAAAGTGTAACATCACCTGAAAAGAGACTCAAAAACAGTTATTAAAACATTCCAGGTATAGGCCTTAACAGAGAAGATACACTTTAAATTATAAGATATAATATTAAGAGCACTTATAAAAATGTATTTGTAGTTCAGATATTTATTAATAAACTTATAAAATAATTATTAGTTTTTCTTTAGGTATTTGTGTTTCACTACACTAGTGTGTACAATTGACACGGATGCAAAATCCTTAGCTTCATGGACCATATATCCCAGCATGGGAGACAAGCAATAAGAATAGCAAAGCAGTAAATAATATAGTTAAATATGAAGGTGATTATGGCTGTGAAGAAAACATAGGGAAGGGTTGGGACACGCCTGGAAGTAGGTTAAGTGCTATTACTTACTGAGAAGGTGACATTTGGACATCGTGAAGCTACTGGGGTAGAACACTCAATGTACTCAACACTCAATAAGACCAGCACAAGAGCCCTGAGGCAGGAGTGTGCTCAGCATGGTTGAGAAGGAACCAGTGGGCTGGTGTGGGTGAAGCTGATAGAGACAGGTGAAGGAAGGGAGTGAGTTGGAGAGAGGAGTAGATGAAATAGGAGCAGTGGAAGGACCTGACTGCACAGGGCCAAATAGGCCAGCACATGGGCTTGCCTTTCCCTGGAGTGCAGTGGAGAAGCTGGAAGACAGCAGAGGAGTGCCATGCTCTGCTTTAGGTCTTTAACAGATATCCCTCACTAACACAGCAAACAGGAATATCTGTTAAAGTCATAAAGCAGATCATGGATAGAGATGATATTGTCATATTATAGAGAAGAGATGATGGTGGCCTTTATCATTGCTAACAGGTAGTGGGTGAGAAGAAATTGCGTTTAGTTTGAAAGAACAGACAGAGGAATTTTCTGACAGTTCAGAGGCAGATATGCAGAGAAAGAAGAAAGAGTCAAAATGTCTTTAATGCTTTGGTTTATGCCACTGTGAGAGTGTCTTCCCCATTAACTGGGATGGAGAGAGCCATGAGAAATAATGTAGAAATATATAAGGAAGGTACAAACTTTATATCCTAGATCCATTGCTGGAGTAACTAGCTACATGATGTGTATGGTAGACATTATTTCTAAATAGACATATGTGTATAATATATGTATAGATGTAACATTCATAATACCTACAATCATATGACATCCCATCATCTGAATAACCCAAAGTATTTTTGAACTCATGAAAAAGGTTAGGTTGTCCTTTTTTCCCCTCACCATATGAAGTGTTCCAATAAAAAAAATTAAATATATTCTTGGATTATAGTTCTTTTATTTCTACAGGATGAATACCCAGAAATTAAGATGCTGGATTAAATGATACAACTATTTGTAAAATTTCCTTTTACATTATTTCAGATGACTTCAATAGAAAATTGTGGAAATTCGCACTTTTATTAATATAAATTCACAAGGGTTGCCACTTCCCTGAACCTTATCCAGCATCACTTATAATCACTTTAGAAAATAATCTTGTTCAGTATGATGGGTAAATATCACATACTTGGTTCTGTAATCTCCTTGACTACTAATCATAATTACTTAACTACAATTCTCCTTAAGCATTGTTGAACCATCTTTCCAGAAATAAAGAATAGTTAGTCAACATGTTCTTCTCTCAAATAAAGTTTTTTAATTATCCATTTGATTTTTGAAAAGTCTTTCAGGAAGACAGTCATATGCTAGAGTGCTGAGAATTTGGTAGGTACATTTTTTCACATTTACTTTAGTAGAATCTTCAAATTGAAGAGATTGAAGAGAGTTTTATATTTGGAAGTTAAGAAACTGAAATAATTAGAAATCATGTACTCTGTGCTACTTTCTACTAAATGATTTTGCTTAATGCAGGATTAACTGTAATAACTAATGATGGAAAATTTATATAAACAATTGTATATAAAATTAATTCTTATCATGAATTAGATAGTGTTGAATATTTTCTCTCTGAGATCGCTCCCTTGTTAATTTTTCCCTTTCACTTTTTATCTATTTTTCTCTCTCCATTTCTCCATAATCTGTTTACTTTTCTTTTGGAATCAAAGCTGAACCCCGAGTAGGATTCTCCTCACTGCAACATAATTAAAAGATCAACTTCATGGATGGTCAGTTAAGAAACACAAGAGGATATGTACATCAGGAAAATAGAATAATCAGACAAAGTCATCTTTTTTGATTACTAGAACATTTTTAAAGTGCAAAGGTTTTTTTAGTTTGTTTGTTTTTTAATTTTAACTACTTTAATGAAAAACTCTCCCAAAGGACAAGGGACAACTAGGACATGATTATGAACACCAGTGAAACAATCAAAGTCTACTCAGGTCGAAAGTGCTTGAGCTATTTTTATTTTCAGTTTCTAAAAGTAAACTACTGGATAATTAGCATTGTCATTTTAGTAAATAAATAGGTTTGATGTATGAATATTTGAAGGAATCTGTTTTGTATCTGTTTTTTATTTTACTTTTTAATTGTTGGATTCATTGAGGGTATAAGAAACCAGGTTACACTGATTGCATTTGTTAGGGAAGGTCCCTCTTGCAATTGTGTCTTGCCCCCAAAAGGTGTGGCACACACCGTGACCCCACCCTCCTCCCTCCTTCCCTCTCTTAGCTCTTCCTTTCCCCCACTCCTCCCTCCTTTTTTCTCTCTCTGCTCTCCCCTTCCCCCACCTCCACCATGTCATTAATTGTCCTCATATCAAAATTGAGTACATAGGATTCAGACTTCTCCATTCTTGTGATGCTTTACTAAGAATAATGTCTTCCACTTCCATCCAGGTTTATACAAAGGTACCTATTAATTTTAAAAAATAGAGGGAAAGACAAGCAGAACTTGTATTGCAGTATCATTGTTCTAAGCACAAAAATAAATGTGCAGTGTAACCACATTTTTCTAAATTCGACAAGATGGTATTTTGTACTATTATTTTGTCATCCCTTCTCCTTTTCTCTCTCTCTTTCTTCTTTCTTTCTTTCTCAGCATTTTCTTCATAGCTCTTAGGCCTATGGTGTAATCTTACAGTTGTCCCAGTCTGAGAACCACAGAAATGGCAGAGCTACTTAAAACTCTTTTTCTACACTTAATGTGCTTTTTTCTTGACGTGTCTGCTTTAGGGGCTTGTCCCAGCCCTGAGATCTACTCGGGAGAAGTTGCTCAGGAATCCCTCGGAACCGTCTAGAACTCAGTTGTCTTCCTGGGACTCAGGAGTGACACCCTGCCCCCCACTTCCAATCTCTGTGCTACTCATGGATTTTTCTTCTTGTGGATCAGAGACAAACATGCCTTTTCTCCTTGCTCCACTTCTGTCATGTTTTTTTTTTTTTTTTCTTTTTGCCCCAATATTTTGTTAAGTCCAAGTTTTTCCTTTTAGTGCCTCGCCTTTTAAAATTCAAAAGCCAGAAAGACTTCATTTCCCTTTAATTTTTTTTTTTTTTTTTTTTTTTTTTTTCAGTTTTTGGCTGGGGCTGAACCCACGACCACCTTGTTAATGCTGTAAATGCCGGTGCCCTACTCCTTTGAACCACAGGCACTGCCCTCCTCTAATTTTTTAACATATATATCCCCTGATATCATGACACTGAACAGCCTAACTATGGCCTGATTATGAGGGTGAGAAAGGATGAAAAGAAGACCTAAGCCAATCTGGAAATATAAGAAAGCAATGTAACAATACTATTTTAAAAATATATCGCCACTTTAAAATGACTACCAGAAGTACTACAAATAACATCTTATACCTGATACCACGCAATGTCACTAGCAATTGAAAGAATTTTCCTTTATTCAGTGTTATATGACTGCTGCATCATAGATGAAGAATGTGGGTTATGGGATTGCCCATGAATGAAAGGTTAATGCATCGCTGAAACACAGATCTTCATATTATGTGATAAATAACTTTCTATTTAGCACTTCCTTATATGTTTGTTATGTTAATAGAAATAAATTTCCCACTCTCCATTTAGAAGAAAATGCTAAATAGGACACTTGTAGTAAGTGATGAGAGGTTATTACAAGAAAGTGAAGGCCACATCCACGGAAGAAGAGGAAGGAGAGACATAGAATTCACTCATGTTGACTGGGAAAGATAAACACTTTTTGTTTTCTATAACCAAAAGGAAGTCCATGGTGCAATAGAGAATATACATCAGTAGCCCCAGATATAATATGCACTCTGTTTCAGTGTTTGGAATATAATGCACACTTTTCAAATTTAAGAAAATTCAGGACCTTCTTAATGCTGTAAATGACCACTGATTCGGTGAGATCATCCAGTTGCTAGCATATTCAGATTTATGTTGATTTCCTTTTATATATTATTTTGATCATGAGGAGAAGTTTTATAATAAATTATTCACTGTTAGATGATACTGTATAGGAAAGAGACCTAGAGTGGGCCTCAAATAAAGAGGTTTAGCAGTTGATATGGTAAAAATCTTCGACATAAACAAATTTCCTTTATAACTTGGTATGACATTTTAATCAGAAATATGGTTCTTTTTTAAAAAAATTTTATGATAATATCCAACATTTTTTTCAATGTGTTTTAAAAAATTCATGTGTATGAAATTGTTTTATAAATTGAGAAGTTTTATTTTTCCCATGGAACCTAATCTCCATCAGTAGAAAAAGATGACTCCTTATATAGATTTTTTTCCTCCATCAAAGTCTCAGGGATATTTCTCTTCCAGACATCAAAAGCTTTCTCTCATCATACTGCTCTTAATAGGTCTCAATATTGTTAGCCTTAAAAAAAAAAAAAAAAACTAAAATTTCATTTATATTCTTCTTATAATAAACTTTATCTTATTTATGTCTAGACATCCATTAAAAAAATAAGCATGCAGCATAGCCAAGATAAATGAAGCAGACAAAATAGTCTCAATTGTCCTTGTGTCTCCTTGGTAGCCAATGTACTTCTCTCCCCAGGTTTCTGCTAGGTACCTGTGTCTGTGCAGGAACTCTGACTGTATCCACTCCAGCCGAATGCTCACTTATCTGAGTCTAATAATACAGGAGTTCTCGATGCAAACAGGATGGAGAAGAATACAAGCGAGAGATTGCATTAGTCACAGCACACACAGCTCACATAATCTGAAAAATGTCCCCTGTCAGGGTTCACTCGCCCTTTCCATAGCCGCCCTCATCCCATTCCCATTTGGGTGGCTTTCCTCTGTGCTCTCATGGTGTTTATACCTGCGTCTTTCCATCTTTCCTAGTGTTGTCCATATGGTATTGTCTTTATTTGTATGTCCCTCTATCTATTTGAACCATAAGGAACCTTACTATTCCCCAGTACACTAATTGGTAAGCTGTAGATATCCAATGTATGTCCACCTGATGAATGAATTAGTTATGAAGATATTCAAGTGGTGCACACAGAAGAAGGTAAACCAAGATGTGATGTAACTATGAGACTAAAAACAATAACAATAATTTCTGATATTAAGTAAAAGAATATGCAATAAAAGGTATCTTAAGATAAGCTCAGTAAAATTCTGAGAGCTTAGCTTTAATAGGGCTATGATTCATATCTAATGCAGAATGACAATTTATAGGAAAAATTATATCATCTTAAGGGAATATATTTGTACCATACTCATGATCATTACTAAATAGAAAATTTCAGAACAGGAATGTGCTTTCAACACAAAATAATTCAGTCCATACACAAAGCAAACAATAGCAACAATAACAACAAAAAACTAATATCAAAAATATCTTGAAGTCCTTATTATTAATAACAATAATGGAGATAATAATAGGTAACTCTTAATAAGCCCTAACTAAGTACAGAGGCTTTTCCAAGCAGTTTTCACCCATTATCTCACCTCACAATGTATACAATACAATAATACAACCCTAGAGAAAACAGAATTGTATGAATTTCATTGAAGTAATAATAATTTGCATAATTTTTAAATGATATCTCCACTTCCATGATATAACTTATTTTTTCCTATTTATCTTTACATTATTAAATGCTGTAATGAAATATGGATCAATTTTATTAGAAATTACCAGTCTAAAAATGTTACCTGCTCTAAAATAGATAACAATTGCTGGGTTCAGTGACTCACCCCAGTAAAACCTAGGGCTATGCGAGACCAAAGTGGGTGGATTACTAGAGCTGAAAAAGTTTCAGACCAGCCTGAGCAAGAGCAGACCCTGTCTCTAAAAATAACTGGGCAAAGTGATGGGCGCCTGTAGTCCCAGCTACCCAGGAGGCTGAGGCAAAATGATCACTCTAGTCCAAGAGTTTGAGGTTGCTGTGAGTTATGTAATGACTCCACGGCAATCTACCAAGGGCAACAAAGTAAGACTCTGTTCAAAAAAAAAATAAAAATAAAAAAAATAAAAATCATAAATAAATAAATATATAAATAAATAAAAATTGATGCAATTTAGGATATATCAGTATCTTAGCACATTTTGTGGAACATTAGGTTTTTTTAAATGCTGGAAAGGAAGTCTATATAGTATGGAATAGATGTAGTGTGTTTATCTTTGTTCTATGACTATGCACTGAGCAGAAGTCATTTGTGATTATAACACAATTATTCTAAGCTCAGAATACTTTATTATGTAGAAGTTCATGAATTTACTTAGTATTGAAATAGAGTAAATGGATCATGATTCTAAGATTCTTTTTCTTTTTTCATCTTCACATGTTAATATTTGTTTATTCTTAAATCACAATTTTGCTTGTTTTGTTGAAAGAATTAGGAGATGCATTTGGTATTAGTTTTTTAGTGTTGCTGTTGTGTCCTTTCTGCCTGATATTGGATTGTTTTAGGTTAGAAAGATATATCTGATTTTATATTTTCTGCTTATTAATGATCAGGAGTATGGTGCAAACCTTTTCCTTCCATGTGATATAATTTACATCAAGTACTTTTGTTATTATACATTAGATATGAATCTTAAGCATTGCTAAAGCTATACTCAGAGAAGTTTGTTGAACTCAAGACACTTCTTATATCCCACATCCTTCTATTTAATATCAAAAGTTCAACCTTTGATCAAGCATTTTCATTTTCTAAAAATGTGTGGTAATTTTCTCACCAAGTCCACCTATTTTGAGATGTGTTTTCATCTTGAATGAGTTTATTTTAATATCCAAGTTAGCAACTGCTGAAATGTGAATGGTGTGTTCAGTGCTACTTAATTTTCTGAGGTCATCACTCCACCTTTCTAACATTTGCCATTTACTCATCTGTCTTTACCTACAGCTGGAAACTTGGGAATAATCCTGAATTGTCGCAGGCCTGAAACTATAAGCCTTCCTTCTCTCGATCTTTTGGCATATTGGAAATATTTTGTGGTTCACTAAAGAACACTCTGAGTTACAGCATCAAGGCTTATGGAAAATTTGTTAATATTCAATCCTTTTGTTCTTTAAATGCATTTATATTACATATGAAAAAATAAGATAAAGAAAGAATTTTTATTACTTCCTCCTTTGTAGTAAGAGCAGCCTGATTCTTCAATGGGCCGTTTTTATTAAAATAGGTAGGAAAAAATGTCAAATAGCATGGTATAGGATAATTACTATTTTAGATGTCAAACATTGCTCTGATGAAAAAAAATGGAGTATTACTGTTTTACTGACTAGTTTCCTAAGCTAGGCTCCTCTACAGTATTAGTGTGCACATACAGAGGTGTGCAAATGTGACTTCATAATTAGGACCAAGTGTCATTATTTAACAAGTTTGGTAAGAACTTGATCCATGAAACAAACTCTCAGTTTTCTCAGAAACCTCATTATTAGATACAAAATAAGCATTATATTTGGAATTGAGATAAGAAAGGAATTAATATTAACTAAAATAAGTGCAAAATATCATTTAAAAATGATTTACATGCCCAGTAATCTTGAGAACAGTAAAGAAAGAAGGTAGGTTAGAATTGGAGGTGGTAAAGCAGAGAAAGTCATTCAGCTGGAGAGAAACACCAGAGGTGAGGCAGAAAGAGGGTAGTGATGATGGTGCTGGAGATGGTAGAAAGACATCCAAGATCAAAATCTCAGAAATGAGTCTAAGATTCACTAGGAAGTATGGTGAGGAAAGAAAGTGAAGATCCCTAACCAGAAAGGCAACTAGTTGTAAATTGAGCTTTATTTTCCTGTGGAAAATATTTTTTCTAAGGAACTCTTAAGGACTTCCTTGGTTTCATTAGAAATTATCATACAATATTTACATATCCTTTTATTAATATAGATGCTTAATTTAGTATATTTTATAAGATGCAGTCACTGAAAAATGATACTTCATTTCTATGCCCTTATTTCATGGAAGTTTTATTGAAAGTACTTACATATGGGTCTTTGATATCAGAGGTCTACAATCATTAAAGCCACTTGTTGAATCATTTAACATGATTTTTCCAGAGCAGATCTTCATATTCTTTTAAGTTGTCTGAGATACTGCAGCACTGTTTCATTTGTCTGTGATGCTGGCAATGGAAATTTTCTTTTAAGCTCAATATATCCCTTCACTACTCACAATCTGTACAAGGTATTAACTATATATATATATATATAAAATTTTTTTGACTTCTTACTTTGGGGCCATCAGTAGAGTGCAGTGGCATCATAGCTCACAGCAACCTCAAACACTTGGGCTCAAACAACTTTCCTGCCACAGCCTCCAAGTAGCTAGAACTATAGGCACCCATCACAATGCCCATCTATTTTTAGAGACAGGGCCTCTGTCTTGCTCAGGCTGGTCCCCAACTCCTAAACTCTAGTAATCCACCTACCTCGACCTCCCAGAGTGCTAGGATTATATGCATGAGCCACTGTGCCTAGCCTACTTAATATACCGTATATACTCGTGTCATACAGGTTATTTGATTCGGTGATTGTGATTTAGCTTGATTACCTGTTAATCTACGGTTTTCTGCACTTTATTAAAGTTTTAAAGTTGTTGCTAGTTTACAGTTTTTCTTTAGCAATAAATATTGAAAAGCATTTACCCTACTGATTCCTCAATTATTGTAATTGTTTTGGGTATATATTTTTATTTTTGAAATTTACCAGTGGCTGCTGCA